>APFE031390984.1:70965-96450 GCA_000404065.3 Pinus taeda | reverse complement strand
AGTAGCTGCTGGAAGCCGATGCGTTGCTTCTGGGTAGCCACTGAAGGATCTGGGCAAAGCTGTCCATCATCGCGTTCCGTTGTCGCTCGAGGGCTTCTTCGAGCAAGATTTTGATGGGATCTCCTGCCCCCTCGTATTTCTTCTCGTCTGCCATGGGAGGCCGTCGGGATTTGCGAGGCTAGTCTTGCAAAGGTTCAACCAGTTCAAGCCCTAACTCCTTATATCCCGACCTTCTTGGGGACATGCAAAGAAAAATAGAGAAAAAACAGACCGCTCTGATACCACTGATCCGGATTTAAACATGAACGCAACAAATTACAGAGGTAACCATATACACAAAGATGCAGCGGAAATAATACTTCATTTCATTAATGGAAAATACTGAAACATGCTTACAATCAGAAATAGAACTAAACTAGCTAGGGCGATGGTAGCTTATCTCTGAGATGAGATGTGATGGCTACATGCCTCTCAACTGTGTTACAATGAGGCTCGAAGGCCTACTTATTGTTGAGAAACAATGAAAAACCCTTAACATTCCAAAACCTAACCCTAGGAAATGAAACGCCAAACTGTGGGCCCCATTTGGGGGTAAGTTGGTACATCAACTTCCCGGGGTCGTAACTTTAGCATGTGATCTCCGTTTGACGCGTACAATAGCTCTTTAGAAAGATCTATTCGAGCACTATCATTGTTGGAGTGGGCAACATTGGTCCATTCCATGGACCCATGTTGCCCCCAGATTCCCCAAAAAAAGTCGTTTAGGGCCTCAAAACGGCTCCGGAAGTTCAAGACCCGAAAAATTGGTAAAAATAGTAAGTTGTGCTACAATTAAGGAAACTAAAAATGCTGAGAAAGACAATGGTGCGGGTCCAGGTGGACTTGGTAGGTGGCCACCAATATCCACCTGGATCATTCAACACTCACAACAAGCTGCACTGACGCAATGATGGGTGATTTGCAAACCTCAAAATAGAAATGCATTACACACCGAGCTCATTCGATCATGGCTCTGATACCAAATTAGAGACTGAAGACTCGAACACAACAATGACTTGCTCAGCTTCACGTCTGCTCTGATACCAAATTAGAGATTGAATACTCGAACACAACAATGACTTGCTCAACTTCACACCTGCTTTGATATGGTATCAGAGTAGGTGTGAAGCTGAGCAAGTTGTTGTTGTGTTCGAGTCTTCAATCTCTAATTAGAAAAATGTGCTTCAAACGCTGTAGAAGGAGGTCAGGGAGATATCCTTCAACATACCATGTGGGGAGAGCTTAATGAAGTTTTACAGCGGCAAAAGTATCAAGTCATCCTCAGAGGGCCCCAAAGACAAAGGCAAGACGAGCCAAGGAGCTCTTCTTGATCCATGCCATCATCGCAGCTCGCATCATGGATGACAACGCTAGAGTTTTTCCACATTCACTCTTAGTATCTACTTAAGAAAAAGCTATGCGTATATATGAAGCCCAATAAATGTGTTCGAAGATGAGCTCCTTTTGTCTTAATGAATGTATATATGAGTTTCAATGAACCTATCGTTGGGATCTCCTCTTAGCTACTTCAATGAAATGAATTGCAGGTCTTGTCTTACTAGTAGAATACTGTAAGAATGTAAGGCATGTTTTTCCCATGGAAAGAAAAAAAAAGTATGTAAGACATGTTTTAATCTTTCAATCAAATCCAAGCATGAATTAATTCTTTCACCAAAGATGTTTATTTATCTAGCTGAACACTTCGCGGATGCGCAATTCTTTCATTATTTAGTAGAAAGTTCAATAGATCACCAACAAAGTATAAAGTTATTAACTCGCAAAAGTAAATGGGAACTGACAGATTTAAGGAGATCATAAATCATAGCACCTCAATGAATTCATTGAGGATGAATTATCTAGTTAGAAAGGAATAACTAAATTTTGCTAGATTGCAGATTTTCTTTTGAAATAATTGAACTTCGCTTGATTGCACATAATTTAGTATGAGTGACTGAACTTCGTTAGATTGCAGATTTTTGGATATTGCAACAGTTTTGAACTTCACTCAATTGATGATGATGTTTTTGGATATTACAACAATTTTGAACTTCACTCGATTGTTGATTTTATTATGAAATATCATTATGGAATGACTGAACTTTGACAAAATTATTTTGAAATATCAATGTGGAAGAACTGAATTTTGACAAAAAAAAAAAAAATGTACACAGAGAATGAACACAAATATGAAATGGAGTGAACAAATATTTTTATAATTCAAAATCAGTTAAATAAAACTATGTAAATAGAGAATGAACACAAATCTAAAATGGAGTGAACAACTCTTTCATAATTCAAAATCAATTAAATAAAACTACATGGGAGACAAGGAAACAAACAACAATAAATGACTGGAGAAGTTCCAACTAAAATTGACTAAACTCATCTAAAATCAAGAGAATCAAAATCGACTATAACACCTAGCAGACAACGAAATTAAATATCATGACATCTACAATCAATGAGATTAATATCTCAACACCCCGTCGTAATTTCAAGTGTTACAGGTAGTGGCACTTACAATGCCTAAATTCTCTCTTTGAAATTCAAATACAATTTTGCCCAATAGTTTTGTGAAATTATCTGCAAGTTGATCTCTAGAACCACAAAGAGCAAGTAAAAGTTTTCCAACATTGACAAGCTCACAGATGGAATGAAAATGTGTGTCAATGTGCTTGTATTTTTATTTTATTTTTTTTGTGAAGGACATGATTTTTTGATAAAGAAATTGTAGAACAGTTATCATAGTAAATAAGAGTTGGCTCCTTTTTAACATTTGAAGGATCTTCCAATAGTCTTTTGAGCCTCACTACTTGACAAGCTACTGAAGTGGTGTTGATGGTGCTGGACCCACCAACATGTCAAGGGGATCTCCCCAGTAAGAAGTCCCAATTAGAACTTAGACCGTTTGGTGTAGGATTCCAAGCAGTGGGTCGTAAGGTAATGCCTTGACCGCGATGTTGCATAAAGGCAAGTAAGATAACTCTATCAGTAGCAAGGGTGTGACTGATGGAGTTAGTCAAGGAAGGTGTATGAAAGGTTCTAACACATAAGGGGGAGATGAAGGTGAAGATGTGTTCTAGGTTGAAAGGGATCAGTCCTGACTCGGCTAGGAACACACTACACAAAAGGACATGCACAACTTCTGGCAGAGTAGTCCACTTGGATGCAGTAGTCACATCATACAAGGTAAGATAACATGTAAAACACTCACGGATCAATTCGAACGAGTGTAACAGATGTTACAACAAAGTTCATGTGAAAGGCCTGTCTGTTTTCCGGCAAAGCAATCGACACAGAAGGGACAACATTAACAACATATACAACACATTTGCAACAAGATTCATATAATTTCATATGAATCAATTCATACACAAATACGTAAGTTAAACAATGTTACAATGCACATGTACTCATGTGAGACAACATGGCTTGAGCAAGCAAGCAAGACATCACTGACACTCGATCTGCTATGGTGAGACCAACTCTTTGACATTCTTGTGATGGTGAAGGTGGTGAGCTAATGCCAAGCTTGGTTGTCTGTGATGGTGTGCATGCACCTTATGGTGAGATCTTGTTGAAGCAAACTCTTGCCTCCGTTGCAACTGGTGCATTGGTTCAGCCCCTTCATCCAACTTGTCGATTATCATGCGCATGGTCTTCTTAGGTGCGGCTGAACCAGAAACACACTAATGCATAGTGTCCGTGTTGATCTTCAAGTGTGCACTAGTGCTCACACTCATCAACTTGTCGAAGTACATGTTCAACTCCAGTTGGACTTGCTTCTTGTCTTCACCTTTCTTGTCTTCACCTTGGTGAGTGTGCTGAATGGGTTGGATTGCGTGCGTGCTTCTAAATCCCTTGCATGCGATCAACAACAATGTTCACCATCTCTACTCCTTGCTAGTTGTTGGGATGGATCTTTAACTTGTACGGGCATAGTTTCATCCATGAGTGCATGTTGCGCCCATTGCTATTCCTGAGCCTGCTGCAACTTATTCGTCTGCCTGTGCAACTTCGTGTTCTTCCTTGAGTTGCTGCTTTGGCACATGCAATTCCTTCTTGATTCCATTCTCTGTCTTCACGTGCTTCATGTCACACCGTCACCTCATAGCATGAGTCTCAAAAGTTGCTTTCATTATCAGTGGATCTGCTTGATCTTGACTCTTTGTTCTGCCTCTGTGTTGTCAATAACCTTCCTCTTGCATTTGCTGCATTCAGTATGTTGCCTTCAAATATTGTTCATGATGTTGCTCGCTGTGATGCTACTGCTTGATGTCCTTGTCTAAAAACAACTTCATGTCTTCGTGATTAGGCAAGCTCATGGAAACTTGATCAACTTCATCTCCAAGTGTGCTTTGAATGGTGTCTTCGACTCTGCTCTCTTGGAAACCATTGTACCTGCACTGGTGAGAGGCAGATGAGAACTTGCAATACCTGGGGACATGGAAACACTCATGGCAAGAAATTTGTCATTCAAAAACCAAAACGAACTTTGAGAACTGACTTGCAACATACCTGTGTGACTGATCATGAAGGTTGCGCAATTTTGGCCGAAAGGTCGGGAAACTGACTGCTAGGACTGCACAAGGCACAGTCTAGGCTGCTGGAAGACTGACTGACTGCTGCAACTATGCAATGCACAATCCAGTCTTGTTGTTGACTGTTGGGATTACACAATACACAATCCAGTTGGGAAGGACTGCTGGCCTAGTGACATATTTGCGCAATTTCTTAGGGCAAGCAGCCACTGTCCTCCAGAAATGCGCAAAACAATATAGGAGGCCAGTGCTGGGTAGGAATGCACAAATCTGGAGAGGAAGGTGAGCCTTCCTTTTCTATATTACATAATGCAGCCTTGGTGAAGGCAGAGTCCGGGCCAACGTTGGCCCACATCATCGATGTGTAACTGAAAGCAACTAAGACAGTAAATGCATGGCGGCACTAAGTGATAGCAGAAGTGATTAATAGTTCATGCAAAACATGAATGAAAGATTCAGTAAATAGATCAACATGGATGTGGGTGAGGCATTTTTCCAACAGTTTCATGCATGCGACAGTAGTGAGATAGAAATGAAAGCTAAAATAGAGCTAGGACAAGCTAGTATACATGTAAAAGATAACAAGCGTTCAAAGAAATCAAGCAAATAGTACTCCCACAAGTGAACACACAAAAAATGATAGAAATGTAGCACAAGGCATGGGAAGCAGGCTTACCCCAAAATAGTTGAGCTGAAAGTGCCGACTACTCCTAGATGTGATGTGGGATATTAGAGCTACAAGTTTGATGTGAGGAATGAGCTCTGCAACGTCCGGTTGATGAGTTTTGATAACGTTGAGGTTGTGATGTGCATGCCACAAATCTAGGGGAAGTGACACTTGGTGGGAGGTTTTTGAATGGATCCTTGCATGTAACTTCCAACTGCTAAACATATATCCTTGAGACAAGGGATGCCTTTGCATGTTGCCTTAGGAGAAGCAGCCTATGCATGCAAGTCTGCTTTGCTTGGTCCCAGAGGGAAATGGTCAACTCAGCTGCACATGCGAGAGGTTGTTCGACTGCTTGAAGGAAATGCGCATTTCTGGCTGGGAGCTGGGCTAACTGCCCAGGAGATTTGTGCAATTTATGGGCAAAGTAGCTGACTACTGCCCAGATTTGCGAAAATTCTGAGCTGAGTAGCCTTGCTGGGGAAATTTGCACAAATCCTACTGGGAGTGTTGGCAGGCAGGATTGCGCAATCTTGGAGCCCAATAGGCTAACAGAGAGGATTGCGCAATTTCTAGAGGGAAGGTTGGTTGCCCTCCAGAAATGCACAATTTTCAAGGGGAAGCTGCTCAACCTGCAACTGGACCAAATTTGGGTGAACAACATGTGAGGGGAATGGATCAAGATGTGACCGACAGGATGCGTTTGTGCAAGAAAGACATTGAAGCTTGTGAACTTGACGAAGAAAGGAAAGCTACTATGAAGGTTGGAAGGGAGGCTCCAAAACAAGGTGAAGGAAAAATTTTGGAGGGTGGTTGTAATCGCTACAACACTTGGCGACACATTGGTAGAACCCTAGCTCTTTGAATGGACCTTGTTCGTGAAAAGCAAGTTTAACACCTCTGGAAGTATTGTTTAGTTCTCAGCTCATCTTGGTTTCACACTAACTTGATTGTAAGATGTAGCATCTGCCAAACCCTTGGTTGATTGGCACACATTCCAAGTCAAGGAAACACAGTTGTTTCGATTGGGATTGAGGGGTATATAGGTGCACAAGCAGTATAGTTGTCAGAGTCTTAGTTTCATCTTAGATGTTGCTCCTTTTCTAGTAGGCCGGGACAGTACCTGGTGGAGTCACATAGGAACACAAGTACGGATCCACTGCCAGTGAGCTTGGTCAGTACCCCGATGGAGTTACTTGCATCACCTCCCTGCGCAGGAATCCTTTCTCTTCTTTCACCTTATTCATTTTTCATTTTGAATTTTTTTCATTTTTCATTTTTTCATTTTCATTGTGCATAACACTCATTCATTTCAGAGGCGGATGAGGGATCCCAATTTATTGAGAGCAGAAGAGGTTGTTCTAGCAGAGAAGTAGTTTATTGTATCTCTGACATGCCTGTTAAGGCCCCTCACCTTACTCTACTTGACTGAGCTGACAAGGATTAACCCAAAAACAACCAACTAGAGAAGGTGACACTAGTTAGTACGCAAGCATTGTGTTTTCACCAAGGTTCACTTCGAACAGTATGTATTTTACTTTGACGTATCATGGACTAAAAGTAACAAGCTCATCATTCAGAGGCAAGATGACAGATAACCAACTTTTAATAGCTGTACAAGCCCTATTATACTTTACCTAGCTTGCTTCAAGAGTTGTACATGATTTCATGCAAAACTAACCTACGAACGAAACAAGCAAACTAACAAACAACAAAGCAAAGCAAGAGCGGAAGAAAAGTGAAAGTGAAGCAAGTAAACAAACCAGAAAGCAAGAAAATAAGAAAGCAAAGCATGTAAGTAAATAAGCATGCAAGTAAACAACTGAAAGAAAACACTACTCCTACTCCTACACTAACGGTGCATGGGCCTGATAATGTGCAATGATACTTCCAATGTAGCCACCGACACATTGGTAGACCCATGTTAGTGAAGGCTTGGTTCGCGAGCAACCCGGTTGTGCGAACCAACAAGCAAGAAAGATATAACAATGAAGACACCCACACTTTGTGTTTCAAAGTGCCCATGGGACATAGGTGAGTGCAAGTGCATGATGGGTAGTCTGTGGACTTATCATGGTGCTATGTGACAGTACGTGAAACTTTGAAGCATAAGCACACTCTTGACTATGACATGCAAGCAAACGAAAGAAACAAAGATAACTTGAATCATGCATGAGTTCTTGCAATGTAAGACTCCTCCAATGCATGAGAAATGGGATCATGCAGTTCGAGTGGAGGAAGTATGATCTGTGTGTGATATGGATCTTCAATGCATACAGATGAGTGATGAGGAGCCTTGGGTGATTGAACAATTTCATGATCGGAAGTGAGACTAACCCTAAGAGAGCGAGGGCCTAACATAACTATCAGCTCGGGATGAAGTGCCTCGACAGTCTTGGGTGTCTCAACTTCATCATAAACCAGTGGCTTCGAAAGATCAATTGTGATAGATTCATGATCATGATAAAAATGGAAGTAAATGGATCATGACCGCCACGATAAGAAAAATCAATGAATTCGTTGACATCCTCATGATTAGATGAATAAAATAGAGGGGTAGATGAAAAGTGAACAAACTCATTCTCTGTATTTCCGAAAAAGACAGATGAAGGATCAAGTGGATTTTCAATGAATAACTTATCCTCTATGTTGTCGAATGATGAACTTAACATCCAGTGAGTCCTGTGAGTGATCAACAATGGGTGCATTCATGGATGAAGACACACATGCAAAATCATGGATGGTAGGCTCACCAAAGAGGTCAGGAAAGAATGAAGGGGGCTCGTATGGAAGGGAGTCATCCTTCGCCAAGTGTTGATGCTCAAGGTGCCACCCACACTCTTCATGAATGACAGTGCATGTTGGTTGTGTAACACCAACTCCGTCAGTGGGTTGTTCCTAGTTCACAACAAGTGAAGAGTTTGGAATGGATGAACACAAGACAACATCATTCGGAGGAACACCTAAGTGCGAAGATGGAGGTCATAGAAAAGAATGCATATGAGAGCTCGAAGGACTCACAACCAAATCTGTGTGAAAATTGAGTGAAGTGATGTTGGGAGAATGTGAAGGATGAACAGGTGTGTGAGCATGATCGCCAACATAATTGGGCAATGGTGGATCTATTGAATGAGAGGGAGGCAGACAGTCAGTAGAGACAATGCCTGCATCCACATGAGATTGCGCAGCTCCATCAAGAAGAATGTTGAGCGAGGCTTGATATCAAGCTTTCTCTTGGGATGGGTATATTTTTTAAGGCAGTACTCGAACCAGTCCCAAAGATAAGCAAATTTCATCTGGCTCCTGGGAGCTTGAAACTGAAAGTCGTGGAAGTGCTGCCAAAAATCAATAACGGATTCATGCGGAGCCCTATGTTGCTATAACAATTTTTGGTCAAGATGGTATCGATCAAAATGATAGAACGTATCTTCAATAAGATCACAAAAGTGCTCAAAAGAGTGCACGGTGTTAGCCCGTAGGCTGAGCAACCAACAAAATGGAGATTTTCGAAGTGTGTATGCAAGTAGAAAACTGGTCTATTCATCAGAAAAATCATCTTCCTCATGAATCATGGAAAAAACGTTATGTAAGTGCTTAGGACATGCATCTTTGCCTTCACCATCATACGTGAAAGTGGACAAGAGATTGAAAAGCTTCCCCAAGATGGAGACATCTTCACAATTTGAAAAACACCGTGGGGGCAGAAGAGTGAAACACTCCATGAAAGATATGCAAAGGTTCAAAACTGGATGAGAGGACACAGCTTGTCATCGGGCCCTCCTTCTAGCGCTAGAAATGTTGACGGTACTGGACCTGCCAACATGTCAACGGGATCTCTCCGGTAAGAAGTCCCAATTAGACCTCAGACCATTTGGTGTAGGAGTCCCAATAGTGGGTCGTAAGGTAATGCCTTGACCTTGAAGTCACACAGAGGCAAGTAAGATAAATCTGTTAGTAGCAAGGGTGTGACTGATGCAGTGAGTCAAGGAAGGTGTATGAAAGGTTATAACACATAAGGGGGAGATGAAGATGAAGATGAGTTCTAGGTTGAAAGGGATCAGTCCCAACTTGGCTAGGAACACACCACACAGAAGGACATGCACAACTTCCAGTGGAGTAGTCCACTGAGATGTGGAAATCGCATCATAGAAGGTAAGATAACATGTACAACACTCATGGATCAGTCTAAACGAGTGCAAGGTTGCTACAACAAGGTTCATGTGAGAAGTCTGTCTGGTGTCCGACAGAGTAGTCGACATGGACGAGACAATATTAATAACATATACAACACATTTGCAACAAGATTCATATAATTTCATATGGATCAGTTCATACACAAATATGTAAGTTAAACAACATATATCATTAAGGCAACCAGAGTAGTCCAACTACAATACCAACATATGCATGAAAATGCGCTGACTCTTAGTATATAAAAGTGTAATTTCCAATCATACAATACATCCATGTAAACCTGCTAGCCCCATCAGTGGAATGTTACAACCACATCCGCCTGCTCCTCCAAAGAGATGAACTAGCTTCGTGCAGTGGAGAAGCTAAGGTGCATTACAATACTGTCCAAGCTCTTTCCAAGATAGTCTTATCAGAAGCTTGGCTAACCAAAAAGCCTATACAATGAGTTATGAGGGACTATTTATAGCAAAGGGTGGGGTGACCCTTGACATTCCACTTTGTGACATTTCAACTACCCTCATGACTCTTCACCTACTCTATGACTGTTACGTCCAACTATTGACACTTGAATTACACTTAACATGACTCAACATTACAATGCACATGTACTCATGTGAGAAAACATGGCTTGAGAAAGCCAAGCAAGACATCACTAACACTCGGTCTACTATGGTGAGACCAATTCTTTGACATGCTTGTGATGGTGAAGGTGGTGAGCTAATGCCAAGCTTGGTCGTCCATGATGGTGTGCATGCAACTCATGGTGACATCTTGCTAAAGTGAACTCTTTCCTCCATTGCAATCGGTGCATTGGTTCGGCCCCTTCATCCAACTCATCTGATATCATGTGCATGGTATTCTTGGGTGCCCTGATCCAGCAACACATTGATGCATAGTGTCTGTGCTGATCTTCAAGTGTGTGATGGTGGTCACGTGCATCAACTTGCCGAAGTACATGTTCAGCTCTAGTTGGACTTGCTTCTTGTCTTCGCCTTGGTGAGTGTCTTGAATGGGTTGGATTGCATGTGTACACATTATAGAATGCGTGTTGTTGAATCCACTGCATGTGATCAAAAACACTTCTCATCATGTCTACTCCTTGCCAGCCGCCGGGATGGATCTTTAACCTCTACGGGCACAATTTCATCCATGAGTGCACGTTGCGCCCACTGCTATTCCTGATCATGCTGCAACTCATTCGTCTGTCTGTGCAACTTCATGTTCTTCCTTGAGTTGCTGCTTTGGCACATGCAACTCCTTCTTCATTCCATTCCTTGTCTTCATGCGACCTTCATGTCCTGAGTCTCTAAAGTTGCTTTCATTATGAGTGGATCTACTTGATCTTGCAACTTTCTTCCACCTTTATGTTGTCAACAACCTTCCTCTTGCATTCATTGCATTTGCTACATTCGGTATGCTGCCTTCAGCTACTGTTCATGATGCTTCTCATTGTGATGCTACTTCTTTATGTCCTTGTCTACGAACAACTTGATGCCTTCGTGAGTAGGCAAGCTCATAGGCACTTGATTGACTGCTTTTCCAGGTGTGCTTTGAACGGTGTCTTCGACTCTTCTCTCTTGGAAACCATTGTACCTACACTATTGAGAGGTAGATGAGCACTTGCAATACCTAGGGACATGGAAACACTCATGGCAAGCAATTTTTCAGCCAAAAACCAAAATGAACTTTGAGAACCGACTTGCAACATAACTATGTGACTGATCATGAAGGTTGCACAATTTCAATTGGGAGGTCGAGAGACCGACTGCCAAGACTACACAAGGCACAGTCTATGCTGCTGGGAGATTGATTGACTGCTGGAATTGCGCAATGCACAATCCAGTTTGGTTGCTGACTATTGGGATTGCGCAAGACACAATTCCAGCTAGGAAGGACTACTAGCCTAGTGATAGATTTGCACAATTTCTTGGGCCAAGTAGCCATTGTCCTCCAGAAATGCGAAAAACAATCTAGGAGGCTAGTGCTGGGCAGGAATGTGCAAATCTGGAGAGGAAGGTGAGCCTTCCTTCCCCAGATTGTACAATGCAGCCTTGGTGAAGGCAGAGTCCAGGCCAACGTTGGCCCGCATCACCGACGGGCAACTGAAAGCAAATAAGACAGTAAATGCATGGCGGCACTAAGTGATAGCAGAAGTGATTGATAGTGCATATGAAACATGAATGAAATATTCAGTAAACAGATCAACATGCATGTGGGTGACACAGTTCGTCGGTTGGGCACACGTTCATTTAAAATAGTTTCATGCTTGCGACAACAGTGAGATAGCAACGAAAACTGAAACACAGCTAGGAAAATATATTATACATGTAGACAACAACAAGAATTTAAATAGATCAAGCAAACAATACTCCCATAAGCAAAAACACAAAAAGTGACAGAAATTTAGCACAAGGAATGGGAAGTGGGCTTACCCCAAAACAACTGAGCTGAATGTGCCGACTGCGCCTAGATGTGATGTGGGATGTCAGAGCTACAAGGTTGATGTGAGGAATGAGATCTGTAGTGTGAAGTTGATGAGTTTTGATAACATCGAGGTTGTGACGCGCATGCCACAAATCTAGGGGAAGCGACACTTGGTGGGAAGTTTCTAGCATGTAACCTCCAACTGCTAAACATAGATCCTTAAGACAAGGGATGCATTTTCATGCTGCATTAGGAGAATAAGCCTATGCATCCAAGTCTGGTTTTCTCGGTCCTGGAGGGAACCGGTTAACTAAGCTACACATGCAAGAGGTTATTCGACTACTTGAAGGAAATGCACATTTCTGGCTAGGAGATGGGATGACTACCCAGGAGATTTTGCGCAATTTTTGGGCAGAGCAACTGACTGCTGCCTAGATTTGCGCAAATTTTGATATGAGCAGCTTGCTGGGGAAATTTTTGCAAATCCTGCTGGGAGTGTTGGCAGGCAGGATTGCACAATCCTAGAGCCCAGCAGGCTGCTAGAGAGGATTGCATAATTTCTGGAGGGAAGGTTGGTTGCCCTCCAGAAATGCACAATTTTCAAGGGGAAGATGCTCAACCTGCAGCTGGACCAAGTCTGGGTGAACATGATATGAGGGGAATGGATCAAGTTGTGATTGACAGGCTACCTTTATGCAAGAAATACATTGAATCTTGTGAACTTGACGAAGCAAGGCAAGCTGCTGTGAAGGTTGGAAGGGAGGCTAAAAAATGAGGCTAAGGCAAAATTTTGGAGGGTGGTTATAGCTGCTACAACAAGTGGGAACTACATATTTTTCCTTTGTTGAATATATTGATACAATTGGATGTTTCTTGGATGCCCATGAGATCAGATTGCTTCCAAGGTGAAAAGCATACTCTAGGTGATTTTGTGATAATCTAAACTGCTTACGTAATAGCTGTATGTATAACTTGACAGTGAGCTATATTCAGAATGTGTGTAGAGAAAACCATAGTCTAGGGTCCCTACAATATATCTTAAGATCCTTTTTGCAACCTTCCGATGAAAAATCTTGGGTGTTTGCATAAACCTAGAGAGAAAACTATCTACAAACATGATATCAGGTATAGTTGTAGTGAGATATAACAAACTACCATCTGGACTTTTATACAATATGGAATCAACTAATGGTGATACAACTTATTTTCTCAGCTTTGTGCCTTGAGAAATTGGTGTATCAACTAGTTTGCAATTGGTAATTATGAACTTTTGAAGGATGTTATTGGCATATTTTTGTTGACCACCATAAATGTTATTTGAAGATTGCTAAATTTCAATGCCTAAAAATTATTTCATAATCCCTAGATCAGTCATAGAAAACTTTTTTTGCATTGTTGCTTTGAAGTCTTCTAACATCAGATTTCCTGTATAAAGAAGAACATCAACGTAAATGCATATAATGAGAATTTTACCTCCATGAGTTTTGGTATACAATGTCGGCCAATGGCTGCTTCTGCAAACCCTGTAACAAGCTCTTGGAGCTTGTTTCAAGCCATACAAGTTTTATTCAACCTGTACATCTTATGATCATGTCTTGGAATTTCAAAACTAGGAGGCTACTCCACATAAACTTCTTCCTACAGTATACCATTTATGAAAGAAAATTTACATCAAGTTGATAGACTTTCCATTTGTGTCGAGTTCTTGTGGATAAAATAGTTCTGACACTGTCTAGCCTTACTGTTGGAGGAAAGCTTTCACCATAGTCGACACCAAAATGTTGTTAGAATCCTTTGGCAACCAACCTTGCCTTATGTTTCTCAAATTCTTCTTTTTCATTTAGCTTGGTCTTATATACCCATTTTACACCAATTTTGTCTTTTTTCTCTTGCGGGATCAACTAATTCCCAAGTCTGGTTCTTCTCTATGGCGTCAATTTCTTGGTTCATTGCATCAACCCAATTTTTACCTTAATTGTTTCTTCAAAATGGGTTGCTTGAGATGAAAGAAAGGAAAACATATTTTGCTAAACAAACTCATGTTCCTGCTCATATATTTCTCTGATGCTTCTTGTTTTTAGACTGTCTTCTGAAGATGTTGAATCACTGGTGGATTCACTGCTGGAAGATGTACCATTTTAAGAGTAGTATGACTCTTCTTGAACTTGCAATCTTGGTAGTTGTGGTGGATAAACATGCTAATTTAAAGCTTCATCAATATAATCAGACCAAGATTTATTTTCAAAAATTTTAACATCTATGCTTAAAAAAACTTCTTGGTAACTGTATTGTAAAATTTATAGGCCTTTGATTGGTCATTATAGCCTATGAAAATACATCTTTCACTCCTATTATAGCGCTTCTTTCTTAGTTGCTCTAGAAGATGTGCAATTGCTACAGATCCAAAAATTCTAAAATGAGACATATTCACCTTCCTACCATGCCATACTTCTAGAGGTAATGCATCTTGGAAACTGGTTGTTGGAGATCTACGCAAAAAATATACTATTGTCGAAACCGCTTTATCCCAATAGTCATTAGACAACTTCTTCTCACACAACATAAATTTGGCCATATTCATGATTGTTTGGTTTTTTTCCTTTCTTTTACTCCATTCTGTTGTGAAGTATATCTTGTTTTGTTCAACATGATGATTCCTTGCTATTGAGGAAAAACTTTGAAGTCATTGGAGTTGTATTCAATGGTCCTTGCGAATGCTAACATAATGTGATTTTTTCTCAGTGATCTGATACCATGACAAAGAATGTAGGGGTGGAAATAAATAGATAATGAATACAAATATGGAATGAAGGGAACAAATCTTCTCATCATTCAAAACCAGTTAAATAAAACTACATAGGAGACAAGGAAACGAGCAACAATAAATGACTAGAGAAGTTCCAACTAAACACAACTAAACTCGACTAAACTCAAGAGAATCAAAACTGAGTATGACACCTAGCAGATAGTGTAATTAAATATCATGACACTCAGTATTCAGTGAGATTAATATATCAACAAACTTCACTCGATTCTTGATTTTATTCTGAAATATCAAAATGGAATAACTAAACCTCACTATATGAATATGGAATAACTGAACTTCACTCAATTGCAGATAGTTCAATATAGAATAATTGATTTTATTTTGAAATATCAGTTTTGAATAATTGAACTTCACTCATTCTGAAACATCAATATGGAATAACTATACTTCATTGAGTTGCAGATAATTCAGTCTGAACGTCACTCAATCAGATTGCATATTAGATATTGCAACTGTTCTAAACTCACTCAATATTGGAGTTGGTTTGAACTTCATTGAATTGTAGATATGTAACAAACACACCCCCCCCATATCCACCCAAGAAACCAGCTAGCTGGGGTAAACATGCGATGAGAGAGGCCACTATAAGAGATTCAACCTACTTGGTGACCTTAAGTAAATGGAATCGACAGAACACATCAAACAAACCCATCCACATATGTAACAACACCGTTAGGAGACATGTAATCCACTCAGACATCCTACCCCTAGGTCCCACTGATGTTTTAAGCCTTTTAACCCATAGTCGATCTCATGCTATAGGAATGACAATGTCCCAAAACCCAAAGTTACTCTCACAGGATTATGTGCCAATGACCATGGACTCTTCTCAGCAAACCTATGCTAGCATCCCCAGGTTTGAGCCACTTTTCTAGCCAAGAATCTTGGCCTCTTCCCAAAACTTGTTACAACCTCCAAAATCCATCAAAGACATGATGACAATACTAATAAATCAAAAAATCAACCTCATGACTAGGCCTAAGCATCCCCAATCGGGATTGACATTCTGTCAAACACTTGGCATCAATGAAATCTACAAGTCTATGATACAAGACAGAGCATGAATGATTTAAAGAACTTATGAACATAGCTAGAAGGATCACCACCTTGTCCATTGAACTATTATAACATCAATTAGGTCTTGCATACATCGTCTTAACAATTACAAGAAAATACATGAAATAAACATGACATGAACCAGTCATATAACCATGCTTACAACCAACCTAAAACCATATAAATATAAAAGATATGACATCCATTAAATCCACATATAATCAAGTGCAAAAGTAAGAGAAGTTAACTTTTATTAGTCATAGGCAAAACTGACCAGGTTCAAGACTTCCATGTACCACCCGACCGTAGACATGGTTGAACCAAATCTTTCTTTCATCTAGTCACCCCCATGCCATATTCCAAGCATGAATGTGGGATCTCATAGAACAACCACTCCAAAGACAACCAAGGGAATCCAGAGGTTAAACCACCTCCACCCTCATCAAACCGTGATCACACCAAAACTGGTGCTCCAATCACAACTGAACTGAACTTGGAATGTCATTCAAAATCCATCACTGTCCTTGGGGAATTTTCAGTGTCCTTATTTCTCAGGCTTTACTGTAATCCAATCCTAGATCACTAGGCCATAAATTGAGACTTCTCCCTTAGGATTATAGTGTATCCTACTAAAATCGGTCAAGGAACTCCTCTGACTTTGGAAATGAAATTTGAGACCACCTCCACCCCAGATTCTGAAATATATCCAGCAAACCAAAGCTCAAAAACTGAAATAAAAATCCCAACACCATGGAATCCGAGAACCATACACCAACATGCAAAGCCATGCATGCCCAAACCAACTAGGAAATCACAAATGCAAAAGGTTACTTGAAAGTATTCCTACTAAAGCTACTTGATCCTACTTTTCCTTCCTTGATCCTTGCTTTCCTTCCTTTCCCTTTGCTTGCTTTCCCTTCCTTGCTCTAAAGCTAGAGTGCTCCAAGGAAACTCTAAGTGACTAAGAGTGAGAGAGAGAGAAAATAATGAGAGAGATCCCAACTTGAACTAACAAAAGGTTAGAAAATTTTTTCCCACTGATCCTCTGAAGTCTTTTTATCAATGAGTTCTTTATTTTCTTCATTTTTCATTATTTTCTTTCATTTTTCTCCTCACACGAAACCTGTGACCTTTCACCTTACTTTTATCCTAATTTCCTTTATTTTCATAAATAAATGTGCCAAAAGTGCCCTTTTTCCTTCTAATGCCTTTTCCTTAGTCTTTGCCAATTTTCCTTAGCCAAAAAACACATCCAGTGATCCCCACTAGGATATCTTCACCCAACATTAATCTTGGAATAAGTGTCCCTTAACTGTTGTCTTATTTTGCCTTTCTTAACTTTTATTACATGAAATTTTCACCAGGGCTGTTACAGAACCCTCCCCCTTGCGAAACACCGTCCTCAGTGTTAAACCACACCATGACCTCAGCAAAACTGCTAAAAGGAAAACATACTGCACATGGAGCTTTATAACTTAGCTCGTTGTAGTATTTACAATGAATGACCTGCTCAAAAGTAAAACATCATGACAACATGAAAATATAACAATCATAATAACATGACACCCATACCGCTTATTGGAGCTTTATAACTTAGCTCATGGCAATATTTACATCCATATACATATACACACATAACCAAAACAAAAGAAAAACATATGCCAAACGTATACCGACATCAACCAAAACTGCTTTGCCTCAACTGACAAATAATGAAGGATATAGGGCCCGCATTTGATCTGCAATCTCCCATGTAGCTTCTTCAGGCCTAAAGTGCTTCCACTACACTTTAAATTTCTCTATGGCTCTGTTCCTAAGCACGAGATGCTTCCGCTATGTTGACGGTGCTGGCCCTGCCAACTTTCAAGGGATCACCCCGGTATGAAGTCCCAACTAGGCTATTATCATAAAGGTTTGCCTCAAATCTTGCTAGTCAGCACATGAGAGTGGTCTGCTTTGCCTTTGGGAAGTGAGGATTGCGTACCTGGTGATTGCAAGTGTCACTTGTGAGGGAGAGGTTGGGAGTGAGTCCCAAGTCAGCTAGGAGGAAGCCCCAACTTGATTAGGAACACACGACACAATAAGACATTCACAACTTCTAGAAGAACAATCCACATGGATGCAGTAGTCACAACACACAAGGGAAGATAACACGTACAACACTCAGTGGATGAGTCCGCGTGAGTGCAATGGTTGTTATAACAAGTTTTATGTGAAAGGTTTTTCTGATGTTCGGGGAGGCAGCCACCACGGGCAAGACAACGTTAACAACATATACACCACATTTTCATTAGTAGATATGTATTACAACAAGCGAATGAGTTCAAGTGTTAAACATAGCTTAAAGAAACATGCATTACAAGTGTCCAAGATTAGTCTTACAACCGTTACAATACATGTGTGAAAATGTGTTGGCCTGTTACCAGGCTTCTGAATTAAGCGAAAGTTCCAAGAAACATCGTTACACCATACATCACTAACTCCATGGGTGGGGTGTTGGAGCCACTACTTACTCCTTAAAGGAATGATTATATACTATCGAGGCTATGTGGGAGAAGCTGAGGTGAAAATTCCTTTGCATGTATAAATGAGGGGGTATTTATAGCCAAGGGTGAAACTGACCCTTGTGGCTGTTTTACTACCTCATGACTGTTTGAATTCCATGACTTTTCAACTTTACATGACTCATTGTACAACAAGTGGGTCTCTTGTACTTCCGTGTTACATTGCATTGATTGACAATATGACCCACAGTACAGATGTGGACGACATGACTCATGACATGACTCGACATGACAGTGCTGGTACATTCATGTTGCTACTAGTGTGCATGTTGAGCTGCAGTGTTGCTGGGTGATGGATGTCCTCTTGGTGTGTCCCAACTTCACCTCCGCATGGCAAAGTGCGCAGAGTCTTCGATGGTCGTTGTTTTGCTTGATGTTGCATTCACACATTACTCCTTTCTTGTATGTTGGAAGGCTTGATAGGTTCATCTATTTGAGAAAGGTGCATGTTCATTCGTCTGTCCATCCATGAGCACATCTTGCATATTTTCTCATTTGTCCATCCACGAACACATATTTGCATGATCATCCATTCGCGAGCACGTCTCTTCGCATGCATCATTTGTTTGTCTGTTGGTGAACTTGTCCTTCTGCATGTGCTCCCTTCATTCATCCCATTCATCGTTGTGTCATGTTTGTTTTTGTACCTGTACCTGCAATCACTCATGTTGAGATGACATCAAATCCAAAAACCTCCTAGTCTATCATGATACATGATCATTTCAGATGCAGGTGACCGAGAGAGGTAACAAGGTTGTGAGGCGAGACAGAGGCTTTGGGCACTGCTGATGAAAATTGCACAAGAGTCACTGGGTGATGAATATGGGCAATCTGGATCGACAGTGACTGTCTGTGGGGTCTGGCTCAGCTGGAGGACAAAGCTGCACAATTTTTGAAAGGACCAATCCATGTTGCGGGAAGGTTTGGCATGCCAGGTCTGTGCAATTTTTGGAATGAGTGGGCAGTGTGAGCTTGGAAGTCAAAACTACGCAATTCTTGGAGGTAACTAGCTGCCAGGACACTGACAACAAAAACTGCACAATTCCTGGAGGGAACTGGCAGCCAAAATGTGTAATTCATGAGGGGAACTGGCAGTCAGCTGCCAGGAATTGATAGCAGGAAAAATTGTGCTGATACTGGGAGGTTGGCCTGTTGATCACTTCTGCATAGTTTATAAGCTGAGCAAACCGCTGGGCAGCAGAGGAATTTCTCATGAAAATTGCACAATTTTCTTGGTGAGCAGCTGATCGACTGTCGAGATGACTGGATGGAAAAGCTGCACAATTTTCTGAGGGAGACAATGATGGGAAATAGGTTTCTATCCAACCTGTCTACACAATTTTCCCAGTTAGTGGAGTGGACAAGGTTTGCAGCCTCTACACAATTTTTTAAGGGAGTCAGTCCTAGGGTGGTTGCTGAGTCAAACTCTTCGGTTGACAGCATGAAGTCTGATTGATTTTCTTGCGAGCAACGCAAATTGAAATGACTTGCTTGGTGCTTTCATGTTGTTCTGGGTGACAGTTGATGGAGTCAATGGTGGGGTGATGGTTCGGTTATTAGAGGGGAGTCCGGTCATCAGAACTTTAGCAAAATTACTAAGTTTGTGAACGAGTGAAAGATGCATATGTGATCTTGCAAACACACACTTACATGACTTGATGATGAGATGACCCAAACCATCTAGACACACATGTTCAACATGACTGATCGATGGTGTAAGAGGTAAGCATGAGACTTGTGATTGATCGTTGATCAATTGTGACGACGCTTGTGTGACAGTGAATGTGAACCCGTGTGTGAGTGTGACAAATGTTTTCATAGTGAACACAACATGTGCACATGAAGCAAAGACCTTGAGCATGACCAAAACATGGTTGCAAGCGTGACATTGACATGAACATGCAAAAGCTTGGGTGAAATGAACAAGCAAGGTGTGTGCAAAGACTCACATGAGCCCATGGAGTGAAGTCGAGTGTGTGCAGTCATCAAGTGAAACTCTCAAGGGAGGCTCCAGGATTGGGTGCAGGCCAAAATTTTGGAGGGTTGTTGTAGCCGCTACAACACGCTGCAATATGCACTAAGGCTTCAACTGAAACTCTCCTTCTTGCTCCACTTGCAATACAAACCAATCAATAACATGATCAATGTCCTTTATATACTTCTTAAGTAATGAAATATGGAAAATATCATTGAATTTCATTGTTGGAGGTAGTGCAAGTCGATATGCCACTAGTCCAATCCTCTCAAGGATCTCGAAAGGCTCGCAATACCGTGGTACCAACTTGGCACATGATCCAATCCTCAAAGAGTTTTTCTTGGGATTGGTGCACAAATACACATACTCCCCAACCTAAAACTCCTTGAATACCTTGTGATGATTTGCATAACTCTTCTATCTATCTTGTGCTGCCTTTAGATTCTTCTTTATAACCTACGTTTCCTGCTCCATGTCCACCAACATATCTAGTCCAATAAGTACCCTATTCACTGGATCACTCCAGCTGATGGGAGTGTTACAACTCCATCCATACAATGCCTTGAAGGGATTCATACTCAATGACTCTTGAGAACTCAACCAATGGAAGATACTCCTCCCATTTCTTCTGCTGGTGCATCATGTACATCCTCAGCATATCCTCCAAGATCCTGTTGACCCTCTCTGTCTGTCCATCTGTTTGTAGATGATAAGATGTACAAAAGGCCAACTATGTACCCAAGCCTACAAATAGCTCCTTCAAAAACTTGGAAGTGAACTTTGCATCCCTGTCCGATACAATCTTCTTCGGAACACCATGTAATCTTACTATCTCTCTGATGATGACCGATGCTACCTCACCAGCTGAATATGTAGTCTTCACTAGAATGAAGTGAGCTACCTTGCTCAACCTGCCAACCACGACCATCATAGAATTATGGTGCCTCACCATCCTCAGAAGATCTATGATGAAATCCATGGAAATGATCTCCCATTTCCATTCTGGAATCGCCATAGGCTGTAGTAGACCACCTGGATGCTTGCATTTCACCTTTACCTACTGTAAATCTAAACAACTAGCCATAAAATCTGCCACTTTCTTCTTCAGCTTCGAACAATAGTAAAACTTCATCATCGTCAACATCTTCTGATATCCTAGATGACCCGAGTATGGATTGGTGTGAAACTCCCTCAAGATAAGCTTCTTGAGCTCATTTAAATTCAACACATAGATCCTGTCCCTAAATCTCACCAAATCATCTGCCATGAGATGATAATTTGCATCCTGATCACCTGTACTTGTACCTGAACCTATGCCTATACCTGTACCTGTACCTATACTCTATTGTAACATGTGCATGATCTCCATGTATTTGTCATCCCTTTGTCCTGCTTGCAATATCCTATCCTATAACTCTTTCCCATAAGATCTCATAGCTGCTATATGATTTACATGTACCTTCTTGATAAGAGCATCTGCAAACTGGTTCTCCTTCCCTTTTATGTATCTGATCTCGAAGTCTAACTCATTAAGGGTAGTCAACCATATAGATTGCCTGGCATTTAGATTCGGCTGGTCAAACAAATATCTCAACCCATTTTGATCGCTCATCTATGTAAACCTCTTGCCTAGAAGATAGTGTCTCCACATCTTCAATGCATGTATGATCGTTGCTAGCTCAAGATCATGCGTCATGTAGTTCTGTTCATGCTCAATCAATTTTTGTGACTCATAGCAGACTACATGTCCAGCTCCACCAAGTCATCTCTTGCAACATATCTACTTACTACAAACTCTTTGTCCAGATCCACAATCTTTAGTACTGGTGCATGTGTCAACAACTTCTTAAGCTGCGCAAAACTATCTTCACATTCTTCTGTTGATTCAAACTTCTTACCTTTTCGTTGCAATGATGTGATAGGATATGCAATGCGTGAAGAGTTCTCGATGAACCTCGTGTAGTAACTTGCCAATTCCATAAATGGTCTCACTTCATCTACATTATTAGGATCAACCCACTCCATGATAACCCTTATCTTTTCTGGATCCACTACTATGCCATCCTTGGAGACAAAATGCCCCAAGTAATGTACCTCAGTTTGAAAGAAGTTGCACTTGCTAAGTTTAGAATATAACGGATACTCTCTTAGCAATCTCAACACTACTGCTAAATGCTCAACATGTTCTTCCTCATTCTTAAAATATACCAATATGTCATCAATGAATGCAATAACAAACTTGTTGAGATAAGGACGTAACACACTATTCATCAAATGCATAAATGTAGATGGTGCATTAGTGAAACTGAATGGAACAATAACAAACTCATAATGCCCATACCTGGTCCTGAACACATTCTTGAAGATATCCTCTTCCTTGATGTGTACCTGATGGTATCTCAATCTTAAGTCGACCTTAGAGAACGTTGCTGCTCCCTTCAACTGATCAAACAAATCATCAATCCTCAGTAATGGGTACCTATTCTTGATCGTTATCTTGTTCAACTACCTGTAATCAATGCACAATATGAGAGTACCATATTTCTTCTTTATGAACAACACTAGTGCACCCTAAGGCGATACACTTGGCCTAATGTATCCCTTTTCAAGCATCCCCTTTAACTGCAACTTCAACTCTACCAACTCATGGGTGCTCATCTTGTAAGGTGATTTTGATATCAGAGCTACCCCTGGAACCAACTCAATAGAAACGTCTACCTTCCTATGAGGTGGCAACTCTGTATTGTCCTTAGGGAATATATCCTGAAAATGTTATAGAGATGGGTATTTTCTTAACACATCTGTATCCTCAACTTGCTTACCTTTATCACTAGAAATGTGCACTACAACATCACACAACCTTTTCTGCAACTGCTTAGCTTGCATAGCGGTAACCATCTTCACTGATGCAAGCTTCTTCTTCCCTTGCAAAGTCCTCTTTTCTCACTATCATCCATATACTCAATGGCCCTGTTGAAGAAATCCACTTTGGTTTTGTGAAGGTATAGCCAATCCACACCCAAAATCATACTATACAAATTCAAGTGTGCTATTGTAGGCATACCATTTAACTCAAATGCACAAGCTCTTACCCAATGGTGAACTCGCTTGTTTGTACCTGTATCCAACTGTACCAACCACGATTCTGCATGCACTTCTTTTCTCAAACCACACTTATCCACCCGGTTAGTATTAATATAACTATAGTTAGATCCATGATCAATCAAAATAGAAACAACTTGATCACAAACCTTACCGTCCATCTCAATGATTGATGCCTGATGATCCACTTGTCTGTTTTCCAAAACTTCATAGAACCAAGGAATGCTATGACTAACATCACCAACTCTATATGAACTTCCTGAGCACTATAGATATGAGGTCTACCACCACTCTAATACTATGGAAAATCCCTCTTATGATGATCCTTACCACATATCCAACATTGCAATGGTTCCCTACCACGGCCTCTAGCTTGCTGCTCTCCATGTCCTTTCTTAGGTGTATTGAACTTCTTGTAAGGGACTACATTTTGTTTCTTAGTTGCATCTTGAGGTATTCCTCTCGGTGGCCATTTTACTTTAGCTTTCTCATTTCTTTTCAAGTCATTCTTAGTCTCAACATTGTGCTTTGACTGCTCATAACAATGTTTCAACTTTTGGATGGCCTCCTCCAACGATCTAGGTTCATCAAACTCAATCCAGTCTCTATATGCTACCGGTAGTCCACTGATGAATCTCTAAAGCTTGGCCTTCTCCTCCCTGAGGTAAGGGAAATATCTCAACAACTCCAAAAACCTACTAGTATACTCATCATCTATCATAGAACCCATTCGCAAATCATAAAAATCCTTAGCCTTGTCATCATAGTACCTCTCCGATAAGTGCTTCTTCTTGAAGATCCTCTCAAATGCATGCCAGGTAAAATAATCCTCATGTATCCTTTTGACATTCTTCACGTCTTCCCACCAAATATTTTCTTTACCTTTGAGACTGAAAGTGGCTATCTTTGCTTTCATGTTTTCTGAATAATCATACAATCAAAAGAATTTCCTCATACCAAGTAACCATGCCTCTACATCCTGTGATTTCTTCATCTCTCCATCAAAGGTAGGTGGATTTGCATTCTTAAACTCATCCCACAAGTATCCCCTATCACTCCTCCTGTAATGATGATAATAATGACGATCATGATGCATGTAAGAATCAGAACTAGAATACTACCTGTGAGGCTATCACCTCTCCTATTTGGAGTGTCCAACAACTTGCCATCTCTCACCATGTTAGATCTATACGAATTATGTCTACCAAGAGACCTATTGCCATATGCCCCATTAGTTTTTTCCTCCTATCCATCGTTGATCCGAAGTGGCCCTTGTCACTGTATTTCTGACAAACTCTGAAGTAGTATCGCATTCACCTCTGCTTCTTTCTCTTGTGCCTACATGATTTTTCCATTTTCTACTTTGAAACTCCTTATTTCTTTCTTCAAGCTTCTCAACGTGTCTACCAAATCAGAAGAGTGTCCCACACCACACTACCCATCTGATTCATAGGGAGATTCTATGTAGTCTAGCACCTTGCTAGCCATTCAATCTCTTTCCTGCAAAGCATACTATGTTAGCTAAGCCAAACCACAATAAACTAATGTACCTTAGCATAATTCGGGGAGGATACCTTGTTTGCAAGATCTTAAAATCAAAGTGATACATGTATAACATAATTGTAGTAACATATTATTTGGTGTGGAGCCTGATTATCTTATGTATTCAAAGGTATCGCTGCATTGGACCCCAGTTTGTAATGGGGCGGCAACACTGCCCATAAAATATTCGCTACAGGGGGGTCCAAGGGGGGTGGCTGCGACCTTTGGGAGCCCCTCCTGGTGGGGGGATAGGGGACAACACCCCTGAAGCTAAGAATAGATGTAAAATTTCCTTTTAAAATGTTGTAATTTCATAGTTGATCTGGGCTGTTCATTAGGTGGAGATTTGATGGTAGAAGTTATGTTTAACTTAGGGTTTTTTGCCCTAGAAGGCAACCCCTCGCTATATATGAGGGAATTGCATTGCGTCTATATATATCTGTATTCTGAGTGAGGAAGAGAGAGGAGATTGAGAGCGAAGAGGGAATTACAATGGATCTGCTGTAGGTTGTATCTCTTCAGTTTGCTGGATAATATAAAAGGAAGGACTGGCT
>APFE031390984.1:51522-70802 GCA_000404065.3 Pinus taeda | reverse complement strand
CTGGCTGTTTCTCCGTGGACGTAGCCCAAACTGGGTGAACCACGTATATCTGTGTCTCTCTTGTTTTATGCGTTTTCTATGTTTATATTTCTGCAATATTTTATGTGTTCCATTGCTCTGTAGTATATAATTTTCTAACACATATAGATATATATCGAATAAGTGCATCAATGCATAACATCATTCTAGTTAGGGTCCAATCATCAATGCAAGGTCATATCAACAATGCATGCTATGAACTCATGCATGTCAACAACCATTAATACAATGTATACATTGCCACATGCAACTATCAACATGCATAAGAAATTCCTAATCAAATACACATACGCACGAATGCATGTAGTCGAGCATAAGCGATCAATTCTTGTAACCAACCTACAAGACTGATACATGTAATCAAACAACTAGGAATGCAACTTAACATACAAGGATGTAATCAAGTTGAATATAATCATGTAACTAGTCATATACTCTTGATGATGCATTCCATAAAATAAACATCAAGTTCCTCATGATAACCTTACTATAACCATGTTCAATCGTTATGCAATGCAACAAGCACATGGAATGCAAGTGTAAGAGACACACATGAAACTTACATGCATGCATGATCAACACATTCACTCAAGGAGAGTGAAACCATGCTCTGATACCAATCTGTAACACCTCCTCCTACCATATCCACCCAGGCAACCAATGAACTGGGGTAAACATGCGATGAGAGAGGCCACTATGAGAGATTCAACCTCCTTGGTGACCTTAAGGAAATGGAATCGATGGAACACATCAAACAAACCCATCTACATCAACAACAACACCCTCAGGAGACATTTCAGCCACTTAGACATCCTGCCCCTGGGTCCCACTGATGTTTTAAGCCTTTTAACACTTGCTCACTCTCATGCTATAGGCATGAAAACGTCCAAAAACCCAGAGTCGCTTTCATAGACCTATGTGCCAGTGTCCATGTACTCTTCTCAACAGATCTGTGCTAACGTCCCCGAGATTTGAGCCACTTTTGTAACCTAGAATCTTGACCTCTACCCAGAACTTGTTACAACCTCTAGAATCCATCAAAGACACGATGACAATACTAAGAAATCAAAAATAAACCTTAGGACTAGGCCTAAGCATCCTCAACTGGGACTGACATTATGTCAAACACTTGGCATCAATGAAACCTATAGGTCTAGGATACAAGACATAACATGAATGATTGAAAGCACTTATGAACATAGCCAAAAGGATCACCACTGGTTGAGGTGGATATTGGTGGCCACCTGCCAATTCCACTTGGAACCCCACCATTGTTTCTTTCATTTTTTTCAGTTTCTTAATTGTAGCACAGTTTACTATTTTTAGCAGTTTTTTCGGGTCCTAAACTTCTGGAGCTATTTTGAGGCCCTAAATGACGTTTTTTTGGGAATCTACCACGGATGATTTTATAGTAAAATAATCTTTTTTGTCGTAGTCCTCGGAGAGATCTTTCCAACCGGTTAGCATGTGCATTAAATAGAGATAATATGACCAAGTCGCGACCCTTGGAAGTTGGCTGTCCAACTCACTCCAACAGGGTCCATAAACTCTTGGTGTTACATCTCCTTGGGTTAGGGTTTTGGTTGTTTAGGGTTTTCTCTTATTTTTCAATAATAAAAAGGCCCTTGAGCCTCATTGTAGCACAGTTCAGAGGCATGTAGCCACCACATCTCTTCTCAGAGATAAGCTACCATCGCTCGAGTTAGTCTTATTTCCATTCTATTTGTAATCATATTTCAGTATTTGATATTAATGAAATGAAGTGTTATTTCTACTGCATCTTTGTATTTATGGTTATATTTGTAATTTGTTGCGTTCCTGTTTAAATCCAGATCAACCACCTTCTCCATTGAACTGTTATAACATCAATTAGGTCTTGCATCCATCATCTTAACAATTACAAGTAAATACATGAAATAACCATGAAATGAACCAGTCATATAACCATGCTTACAACCAACATAAAACCATATAAATATAAGAGGTATGACAACCATTAAATCCACATATAAACAAGTGAAAAAGTAAGAGAACCTAACTGTGGAGTATCAAAGAAGGTATGTTTCGATGGTTATTTCAGTATCTTTTCATTAGAACTTATAAGCCTTTTGCATTAGAAACTTAGACAATAATGAGGTTTTATAACGAAACACGTGAGATTAATAGGAAAAGCTGATAATTGTCATTCCTATGTGCAGGAGGGAGGAAAAATGGAAAGTAGCCATCCTAAAGGAAAAGACAAGGATGAACTAACTGTTGTCCCTTTGATGGGAGACCGCGTGCAAACTAGATCAAAACGGACCAACCCAGGAAAGGAAGCGGAGATACTAGCTCGGAGCAGAAAAGGAAAGAAGTGACTCAGGATTAACGATTCTGTGAATCCCTCAGGATCTTAGATCCTGAGGGATCGCTATTTTATCTATTTCTGCATCTAGATATCTCCATCATCATCCTTATATAATGGATAGCATTGTTAGCTAGAAGGGAGGACTTTTTATGTAATTTCTTTTAAGAAAGATCAAGACTATGATCTTTATGTTCTGTTAAAGACTTGAGTTACTGTAATTCTACTTCATTCATTAATATAAACTTGGTTACTCTTTTATCTTTGAGCCTGGATCAATCTTAAGCGGTGTACCCCTGGAGGCTAAGGGCCCGGCCCTGGAGGACACTTGCTCTTGTACCATTACGCGTGGTTTCTGTGTGGTTTATTTATCGACGTGATTTGGTAATCTATTGTGTTTTAAGAACATTTATATTACATGCTCTATTGTGTTCAATTCATTTAATGCTCCTACAAACAAAAGTCTTGTATTGACGCTGCATCATGTTACAAATTCTTTAAGTGTTGGTTAATCTCTACAGGATACGGTCCTATCAAGACTATGATCTTTATGTTCTGTTAAAGACTTGAGTTATTGTAATTCTACTTCATGCATTAATACAGACTTGGTTACTCTTTTATCTTTGAGCCTGGATCAATCTTAAGCGGTGTACCCCTGGAGGCTAAGGGCCCAGCCCTGGAGGACACTTGCTCTTGTACCATTACGTGTGGTTTCTGTGTGGTTTGTTTATCAACGTGATCTGGTAATCTATTGTGTTTTAAGAACATTTATATTACATGCTCTGTTGTGTTCAATTCATTTAATGCTCCTGCAAACAAAAGTCTTGTATTGACGCTGCATCATGTTACCAATTCTTTAAGTGTTGGTTAATCTCTACAGGACACGGTCCTTACATTACAGAGTTTTATGCGATTGTGCTTTAGCATTACAACATTTATCTTGAAGAGTCTGATTTCACATAGTTATTGAATCCTTGGGTGCTACTGTTTTCATCTTGAGATGCAATCATATGCTTCTATTTAGAGCGATAACAGAGTCAGATTAAGCATGTTGTGTTTATATAATTTTAATATTATTTCATCTTGGATTCATAGGCAGTGCTGTCCCATAGTATGTGTACATCTTTTAAGAGCGAAGGATTGATGTTTTGATTGGAGTGATTAAATAGAGTTACAGCTTGATGAACTTGGTTACTGCTCATTTCTGAATTGCTGTTCCATTTTAGTTGCTTTTCCATTTCAATTGCTGTTCCATTTCAATTGCCGTTCCATTTCAAGATTGCTGATTTGCTGTTCTATTTACTTGCCACTTTATTTCTATTTATTAAGGACGATCTTAGGTTGTAATGAGTGTAGCATCTGCTACCTGGTTCCCAGACCTCTGATATGCTCCCATCAATTATGAAAAGGATGGGTTATTGCTACCGAACCCTTGACTGATGTGTTGTTTTATTTCATTGCTATTCCCTTTACTTGCCACTTTATTTCTATTTATTAAGGATGATCTTAGGCTGTAGTGAGTGTCAGCATCTGCTACCTAGCTCCCAAACTTCGGACCTGTTCTCATCAGTTACGAAAAGGATGGGTTATTGCTACCGAACCTTTGACTGATGCATTGCTTTGTGTGATTTAGCCTTTTGAAGTAGTTAGATTGTAGACCCGCATCAATTTACTTTTGTTTTAATCAGCTGTACTACGAGCATTACTCTGACAAGTGCTAAGCTTCAGAATGAGACACTCTTTGAAATAACCAGACGTTCCCGGATTGAAATATTAATGTGAGGTAGCTAGAGGTGAAAGAGACCCTTTTTATAGCTCTACACTAACTTTTATTAGTCATAGGAAAATCTGACCAGGTTCGAGACTTCCAGGTACCACCTGACCGTAGACATGGCTGAACCAAATATTTCTTTTAGCCAATCACCCCCATGCCATATTACAAGCATGAATGTGGGATTTCATAGAACAACCAGTCCAAATATAACCAAGGGACTCTAGAGGTTAAACCACCTCCACCCTCATCAAACTGTGATCACACCAAAACTGGTGCTCCAATCATAACTGAACCGAATTTGGAATGCCATCCAGAATCCATCACTATCCTTGAGTAATTTTTCATCTCCTTATCTCTCAGGCTCTACCGCAATCCAATCCTGGATCACTAGGCCCTAAACCAAGACTTCTCCCTCAAGCCTTACAATGTATCCTACCAAAACATGTCAAGGGATTCCTCAAACTTTGGGAATGAAACTTGAGCCACCTTCGCCCTAGATTCCAAAATCCATCTAGCAAACCAAAGCTTAAAAACCGAAATAAACATCCCAACACCATGACATTCAGAAAAAGGAAAGGCTAGGCTAAAAAACACTACCATAACCTGACAAAGCCATGCCACCAATAGAAAGAGAACCACACACCAACATGAAAATCTATGCATGTCCAGATCAGCTAGGAAATCACACATATGAAAGGTTACCTGTAAGTATTCTTGTTGATGCTGGTTGATCCTACTTTTCCTTCCTTGATCCTTGCTTTCCTTCCTTTCCCTTTGCTTTCTTTTCCTTCCTTGCTCCAAATCTAGAGTGCTCCAAGTAAACTCTAGGTGACCAAGAGCGAGAGAAAGAAAAAATAATGAGAGAGATCCCAACTTGAATTGACAAAATGTTTGCAAAATCTTGCCCACTGATCCTCAGAAGCCTTTTTATCAATGAGGCCTATATTTTCTTCATTTTCCTCCTCAAATGCAACTTGTGACCTTTCACCTTAATTTTCTCCTAACTTGCTTTATTTTCATAAATAAGTGTGGAAAAAATGCCTTTTTTCCTTTTAATGCCTCTTCCTTAGCCTTTGCCAATTTTCCTTAGCCAAAACACACATCCATTGATGCCCACTAGGATATCCTTGCTCAACATTAAGATTGGAGGTAGTGTCCCTTAACCATGGTCTTATTTTCCTTTATTAACTTTTATTACATGAAATTTTCACTAGGGATGTTACAGAACCCTCCCCCTTGGGGAACATTGTCCTCAGTGTTAAACCACACCATGACCTCAACAAAACAGCTGAAAATCAAGCATACTGGCCATGGAGATTTACAACTTATCTCATTGCAGTATGTATAATGAAATACCTACTCAAAAGTAAAGCATCATGGCAACATGACAAGATAACAATCATAATAACATGACACCCATACCGCTTATTGGAGCTTTATAACTTAGCTCATGGTGGTATTTACATCCATATACATATACATACATATACTAGAACAACAACAAAACATATGTGAAACATACACCAACATCAACCAAAACTTATTTTCCTCAACCAACAAACAGTGAAGGATATAGGGTCTACATCTGATCCGCCATATCCCATGTAGCTTCTTCAGGCCCAAAGTGCTTCCACTTCACTTTAGCTTGCTCTATGGATCTGTTCCTGAGCATGAGATGCTTCTACTACAATATGCGTTGAGGCTCCAGTTGGAACTCTCCTTCTTGCTCCACCTGCAATACAGACTAATCAATAACATGATCAACGTCCTTTATATACTTCTTAAGCATTGAAATATGGAAAACATCATGGATTTTCACCGTTGGAGGAAGTGTAAGTCGATATGCCACTAGTCCAATCCTCTCAAGCATCTCGAAAGGCCCGCAATACCATGGTGCCAACTTGGCACATTATCTAATCCTCAAAGAGTGTTTCTTGGGCTTGATGTGTAAATACACATGCTCCCCAACCCAAAACTCCTTGAATACCCTATGCTGATTCACATAACTCTTCTACCTTTCTTGTGCTGCCTTTAGATTCTTATTTGTAACTTTTGATTTCCCGCTCCATGTCTGCCAACATATCCAATCCAATAAGTACCCTGTTCACTAGATCACTCTAGTTGATGGGAGTGTTACAAATCCGTCCATACAATGGCTCGAAGGGACTCATCCTCAATGACTCCTGATAACCATTGTTGTATGCAGACTCAACCAATGGAAGATACTCCTCCCATTTCCTCTATAGGTGCATCACGTACATCCTTAACATATCCTCCAAGATCCTGTTGACCCTCTCTGTTTGTCCATATGTCTACGGGTGATAAGTTGTACTGAAGTCCAACTCTATACCCAAGCCTGCAAATAAATCCTTCCAAAACTTTGAAGTGAACTTTTCATCCTTGAACAACATAATATTCTTTGGAATACCATGCAATATTACTATCTCTCTGATGAACGCTTATGATACCTCACTTGCTGAATATTTAGGCTTCACTGGAATGAAGGGAGCTACCTTTCTCAACCTGTTAACCATGAACATAATAGAATCATCCTGCCTCACCGTCCTCGGAAGACCTATGATGAAATCCATGGAAATGACTTCCCATTTCCATTCTAGAATTGCTATAGGCTATAGTAGACCACTTGGATGCTTGCATGCCACCTTTACCTAGTGAAAATATAAACATCTAGCCATGAACTCTACCACTTCCTTCTTCAAATTTGGCTAATAGTATAACTTCTTCACTGCCGTCAATGTCTTTTGATATCCTAGATGACTTGATTATGGCTTGGCGTGAAACTCCCTCAAGATAAGCTTCTTAAGTTCACTACAATTTGACACATAGATCCTATCCCTAAATCTCACCAAATCATATGCCGTGAGATTATAATATGCATCTTAATCACTTGTACCTATACCTGAACCTGTGCCTATGCTTGTACCTATTCTTGTACTCTATTATAACCTATGCATGATCTCCATGTGTTTGTCATCCAACTATCTTTCCTGCAAGATCCTATCGCGTAACTCTGTCTCATAAGAGCTTATAGCTGCTATATGATTTACATGTACCTTCCTGCTAAGAACATCTGCAACTTGGTTCTCCTTCCCTTTGATGTATCTAATCTAAAAGTTGAACTCACTAGGGGTAGCCAACCATATATCATGCCTAGCATTTGGATTCGACTGGTCAAAAAAATACCTCAACCCATTGTGATCTCTCATTAATGTAAACCTCCTGCCCAGAAGATAGTGTCTCCACATCTTCAATGCATGTATGATCGTTTCTAGCTCAAGATCACACGTCGAGTATTTTTGCTCGCGCTCATTTAGTTTTTGTGACTTATAGAACACTATCTGTCCAAATCCAATGAGTCCTCTCTTAAAAGCATTTGTACATACTACATACTCTTTGTCCCGATCCACAATATTTAGTACTGGTGCGTGTGTCAACAACCACTTAAGCTGCTCAAAACTAACCTCACATTCTTCCATCCATTCGAACTTCTTACCTTTCTGCTGCAATGATGTGATAGGATATGCAATGCGTGAGAAGTGCCTGATGAACCTCCTGTAGTAACTTGTTAATCCCATAAATGATCTCACCTCATATAAATTCTTAGGAGCTTCCAACTCCATGATAGCCCTTATCTTTTTTGGATCCACTGCTATTCCATCCTTGGAGACAACATGCCCCAAGTAATGTACCTCCGTTTGAAAGAATATGCACTTGCTAAGTTTAGCATACAACTGATCCTCTCTTAGTAATATCAACACTGCTGCTAAATGCTTGACATGTTCTTCGTCATTCTTAGAATATACCAATATGTCATCAATGAATACAATAAGAAACTTGTTTAGATAAGGACACAACACACCTTTCATTAAACACATGAATGTAGATGGAGCATTAGCCGAACTGAATAGAACAACAACGAAATCATAATGCCCATACCTTGCCCTAAACACAGTCTTGAACACATTCTCTTCCTTTATGCATACCTGATGGTATCCTAACATCAATTCAATCTTAGAGAACATTTCTGCTCCCTTCAACTGATCAAAGAAATCATCAATCCTCAGTAATGGGTACTTGTTCTTGATCGTTACCTTGTTAAATTTCCTATAATCAATGCAAAATCTGAAAGTACCATCTTTCTTCTTTACGAACAACACTGGTGCACCCTAAGGCAATACACTTGGCCTAATGTATCCCTTGTCATGCATCTCCTTTAACTGCAACTTCAACTCTACCAAATTAGGTGTGCTCATCCTGTAAGGTTCTTTTGATGCCAGAGCTTCCCCCGGCACCAACTTAATAGAAAAGTCTACTTCCTTGTGAGGTGGAAACTCTGTACTATCCTCATGGAATACAATCTAAAACTACTGTAGAACCAAGTATCTTCTCAACACATATGCATCCTTGACTTCCTTACCTTTATCACTATAAATGTGCACTGCAACATCACACATCCTTTTCTGCAGCTACGCTTAGCTTGCATAGTGGTAACCATCCTCACTGACGTAGGATTCTCTTCCTTTGCAAAGTCCTATTTCCCCACTAACATCCACACACTCAATAGCCTTGTTGAAGAAATCCACTTTTGTTCTGTGAAGGTATAGCCAATCCATACCCAAAATCATACTATACGATCCCAATGGAAATACATTCAAGTGTGCTGCTATAGGCATACCATTTAACTCAAATGCACAAGTTCTTACCCAATGGCGAACTTGCTTCTATTTACTTGTATCTAGCTATACCAACCAGGATTCTGCATGCTCTTCTTTTCTCAAACTACACTTTTCCACCAGGTCAGGATTAATATAACTATAGTTAGATCCAGGATCAATCAAAATAGAAACAGCTTGATCACAAAGCTTACCATCTATCCCAATGATCGATTCTTGATGATCCACCTACATGTTGTCCACAATTGCATTAATCTAAGGAATGTTATGACCAACATCACTAACTATGTGCACCTCCTGAGCACTATAGATTTGGGGTCTACCACAACTCTGATACTACGGGAAATCCCTCTTACGACAATCCTTACCACATATCCAACACTGCAATTGTTCCCTACACTAGCCTCTAGCTTGCTTCTCTCCATATCCTTTCTCAAGTGTATTAAACTTCTTGTAAGGGACTGCATTTTGTTTCTCACTTGAATCTTGAGGTCTTCCTCTCTTTGGTGGCCATTTTCCTTTAGCTTTCTCATTTCTTTTCAAGTCATGCTTAGGCTCAACTTTTCACTTCGACTACTCATAACAATTTTTCAACATTCAAATGGCCTCCTCTAATGATCTAGGCTCATTGAATTCAATCCAGTCTCTGTATGATACTAAAAGTACACTGATGAATCTCTGAACCTTGGCATTCTCCTCCTTGAGGTAAGGCACATATCTCAACAACTCCAAAAACTTGCTATTATACTCATCATCTGTCATAGAACCCATTCGCAACTCATAAAATGCCTTAGCCCTATCATCATAGTACCTCTCTGACAAGTACTTCTTCTTGAAGAGCCACTCAAGAACATGCCAAGTCCAATCTTCTTCATGTATCCCTTAGACATTCTTCACATCTTCCCATCAAATATCCACTTTACCTTTGACACTGAAAGTGGCTATCTTTACTTTCATGTTTTTTGAATAATCATGCAATCGAAAGATTTTCTTCATATTAAGTAACCATGCCTCTGCATCCTATGATTTCTTCATCCCTCCATCAAAGGTAGGTGGATTTTCATTCTTAAACTCATTTGGAAAGTATCCCCTATCAATCCTCCTATAAGGATGGTAATGATGACAATCGTGATGCTTGTTAGAATCATAACTAGAATAGTACCTGTGTCTTTCACCTCTCGTATCTGAAGTGTCCAACAAAATGCCTTCTCTCACTGTGTCAGATCTATACAACCTTTGTCTACCAGGAGACCTACTACCATATGCCCCATTAGTTATTTCCTCATGTCCATGGATGATCCGAAGTGGCCCTGGTTGTTGCAATTCTGACAAAATCTGAAGTAGTATCACATTCACCTCTTCTTCTTTCTCTTGTGCCTGCACAATTTTTTTCATTGTTTGGTTTGCAACTTCTTATTTCTTCCTTCAAGATTCTCAACATATTTTCCAAATCAGAAGAGTGACCCACAACATGTTTCCCATCTGATTCATAGGGATATTCTATGTAGTCTACCACCTTGCTAGCCATTCAATCTCTTTCCTGCAAGGCATACTATGTCAGCTAAACCAAATCACAATAAACCAATGTAACTTAGCAAAATTAAGGGAGGATACCTTGTCTGCAAGATCATCAAATCAACGTGATACATGTATAGCATAATCGTAACAACATATAGACATATATCGAATAAGTGCATCAATGCATAACATCATTCTAGTTAGGGTCCAGTCATTAATGCAAGGCCATATCAACAATGCATGCTATGACCCCATGCATGGTAAAAACCATTACTCCAATGTACACATTTCCACATGCAATTATCAACATGCATAAGCAATGCCTAATCAACTACACATACGCACAAATGCATGTAGTCGAGCATAAGTGATCAATTCTTGTAACCAACCTACAAGACTGATACATGTAATCAAACAACTAAGAATGAAAATTAACATACAAGGATGTAATCAAGTTGCATATAATCATGTAACCAATCATATACTCCTGAAGATGCATTCCACAAAATCAACATCAATTTCATCATGATAACCTTACTACAACCATGATCAATTGTTATGCAATGAAACAAGCACATGGAATGCAAGTGTAAGAGACACACATGCAACTAACATGCATGCATGATCAACACATTCACCCAAGGAGAGTGAAACCATGCTCTGATAACAATCTGTAACACCCCCTCCTCCCATATCCACCTAAGCAACCAACCAGTTGGGGTAAACATGTGATCAGAGAGGCCACTATAAGAGATTCAACCTCCTAGTGACCTTAAGGAAATGGAATCGACTGAACACATCAAACAAACCCATCTACATCGGCAACAACACCCTTAGGAGACATGTTAGCCACTCAGACATCCTACCCCTGGGTCCCACTGATGTTTTAAGCCTTTTAACCACTTGTCGCTCAATTGCTATAGGCATGGCAACGTCCAGAAACCCAGAGTCACTCTCACAGACCTATGTGCCAACGTCCATGGACTATTCTCGTGAGACTTGTGCCAACGTCTCCTGGATTTGAGCCACTTTTCTAGTCAAGAATCTCGGGCTCTACCCAGAACTTGTTACAACCTCCAGAATTCATCAAAGACATGATGAAAATACTAATAAATCAAAAATCAACCTTGGGACTAGGCCTGATCATTCCCAACTAGGACTGACATTCTATTAAACACTTGACATCAATGCAACCTACAGGTCTAGGATACAAGACATTGCATGAGTGACTGAAAGTGGTTATGAACATAGCCAAAAGGATCATCACTTTCTCCATTGAAATTTTATAACAACAATTGGGTCTTGCATTCATCATCTTAACAATTATAAGTAAATACATGAAATAACCATGACATGAACCAATCATATAACCATGCTTACAACCAACATAAAACCATATAAATATTAGAGATATGATAATCATTAAATCCACATATAAACAAGTGAAAAAGTAAGAGAACTTAGCTTTTATTAGTCATGGGAAAATTCAACTAGGTTCGGGACTTCCACGTACCACCTGACCATAGACATGGCTGAACCAAATCTTTCTTTCAACCAGTCACCCTCGTGCCATATTCCAAGCATGAATGTGGGATCTCATAGAACAACCAATCCAAAGACAACCAAGGGAATCCAGGGGTTAAACCACCTCCACCCTCATCAAACCGTGATCACACCAAAACCGGTGCTTTAATCACAACCAAATCGAACTTGGAATGCCATTTAGAATCCATCAATATCATTGAGGAATTTTCAGTCTCCTTGTATCTCAGTCTTTACTGCAGTCTAATACCACATCACTGGGCCCTAAACAAAGACCAGTCTCTCAGGCTTTATCACAATCCTAACCTTGATTTCTAGGCTCTAAACCAAGGCATCTCCCTCAGGCTTTACTGTGTATCCTGCTAAAACTAGTCAAGGGATTCTTAGGCCTTTGGGAATGAAACTTGAGACCACTTCCATCCCGAATTTTGAAATCCATTCGGCAAATCAAAGCTCAAAAACTAAAATAGACATCCCAACACCATGGCATCTAGAAAAAGGAAAGGCTAGGATGAAAACCATTGTCATAACCTAAAAAGCCATGCCACTAACAACAAGAGAACCATAAACCAACATGCAAAGCCATGCATGTCGAAATCAGCTAGGAAATCACACATGAAAAAGGTTACCTGCAAGTATTCTCGCTGAAGCTGCTTGATCCTGCTTTTCCTTCCTTAATCCTTGCTTTCCTTCCTTTCCCTTTGCATGCTTTTCCTTCCTTACTCCAAAGCTAGAGTGCTCCAAGGAACTCTAAGTAACCATGAGTGTGAGAGAGAGAGAGAGAAAATAATGAGAGAGCTCCCAACTTGAACTGACAAAAGGTTTGCAAAATATTGTCCACTGATCCTCAGAAACCTTTTTATCAATGATTCCTCTATTTTATTCATTTTCCATTATTTCCCTTCATTTTCCTCGTCACATGCAACCAGTGACCTTTCACCTTACGTTTCTCCTGATTTCCTTACTTTTCATAAATAAATGTGCCAAAAATACCTTTTTTTCCTTTTAATGCCTTTTGTTTAGCATTTTTCAATTTTCCTTAGCCAAAGCACACATCCATTTATGACCACTAGGATATATTTTCCCATCATTCAACTTGGAATAAGTGACCCTTAACCGTGGTCTTATTTTGCCTTTACTAAATTTTATTACATGAATTTTTCGCTAGGGTTGTTACAAGATATATCTTTATTGAATAAATGAACTTCACAAGATTGCAGATTTTTGAATATTGAACTATATCGGTATGCAATAATTAAAAATTACATTGCTTTCTTGGATATTGCAACTCTTCTAAACTCACTTGATATTGGAATTGTTCTAAACTTCACTAGATTGGAGATATATATGCATGGAATAACTGAATTTCACAAGATTGCAGATTTCACAAATTTTTGAATATTGCAACTATATTAGTATGAAATAACCGAATTTTACTCAATTGCAAATTTTGGAAAACTAAATTTCATTCAATTGCGAATTTGGTAAATGCTGAATGTTGAATTTATAGAGGAAAACTAATATATTTCGTCTTTCCTTACTAATATGGAATTAAATTAATAATATGTGATCAATTGCAAATTTCAGAAATGCTGAATGTATAGAGGCAAACAAATATTTCTTTAGGTTTGGGATTTGATTTCAGAGATTTTGAGTTGGGGTTTGAGTCTGGAACCTCAAGAAGAAAACTCCTATTACAAAAGATTTTTTGGAGAATCACATGCTAATGAAGGAAGAAGTGGGAGCGCAGTGTTGGGTTCCCCAAGCCTTACATCCAAAATTACCAGGATTTCCAACTACATTCCTCTTATAGAGCCTAACAAACCGATTGAGAAAATATTTACATTTACAACACATATGAATGTTTTGAAAATAGTGACAAAATGGTGAAGGAGAGTATGATCAGAGGTTTTCTAAAACTGGCTGACTGAAGGTTCCTGCTGGGATCAGATTCTGCTACCCTGATAGTTGGAGTTCTCACCGATTTGATTGATGATCAAGCCCTTGAGATAGTTGAAAGCGTCCTCCATATGTTGGCACTTTTCCTTGAGTGATGCCATTTCAGAATTCTGGTCATTGAGTTTCTTCTTAAGAGAGCATTCTTAGACTTAGACTGAATCCTATAGTCCTTAATTGTCTCGTGAAGATGATCAATCATGAATTTATTTTCCCTGCAAACCACACATTTATCATTTTGGGAGGTCTGTCTAACGGGTTCATTTCCATGGCTACACTGAGAGTAGTTCAAATAATCCTTTGATGACTGAAGATGGAACAAGACAACTGCAATAGAGAGATGGAGGGGAAATCAACAAAGGGGAGGCTCAATGAGGAGGGGGAGGAAGAAGGGAGAGAGGGAGAAAAAAAAGTGCACAGGGAGATGCAACAAGTAGGCTACACCTGGAAAGGAGGTGCGCAACGGAGAGGGACCGAGACCTAAAACCGCAGAGGGATAAGGGGAGAAGGAGAATAGGCCATCTACAAAGGAAGGCAAGCAAGGAAACACATAATGACAAAGACAGGAGGAATAATGTAGAGGGAAGGGAGAACACAGAGCATAATGGGGAAAGAATACTGTGAGTGAAGATGAGGAAAAGAGAGGATGGGGAGCAAATAAATAGAAGAGCAAAGAGGAAGATAAAGAGAGCAACTGAGGGATTACGAGAAGTTTGATAGAGCACGATATGCTTGGGATTCGAGCAGGGACAGGAAAGGAGGATGAGGAAGATTGGAAGGAGATTTGAGTTCAAAGAATAAGGTAGATTAGTGGATTTAGTCAAACTGTATTCCATGTGCTGAACTGACATTGGTAGGATTTTCTTGCAAGGAGAATTATGGGATTGGGATTTGAGAAATATCATGAGAAATTAAAGACTCATGAGGAGACCGAGTCACTACCATGTTGGCCTGAAGGTATGCTATTTATTATTCTTTCTCAAAGTATGTTTAGATGAGACTTTGCCCAGGTTAACCAAAATTTTCTAATTCTTCTAATGGTTTGACTCAATGCCATCTTTGTTGGAGTGATTTTCTCAACCATCGCATGAATTATTATGGCCAAGTCACCCAAAATTACTGGGTTTTGCGTTTTCCTTTGTTTTAGAATCGTTGTGCCTAACAACAACCCGTAAGATTTTTCCCCGTTGTTTGAATTTTCCCCAAGGCCCCATTCATAAGTAATTGGATTATTGCCACTTGATTCAAAGAGGATGCCTCCAGATCCAACTTTTCCAGGATTAGCTTTGGAAGGGCCATAAAAAAAGAGGCAGGGTCTATTTAATTTTTTCATCCACAAGATGAATTCTTCGCTTTTTAGTCTTATTTTCCATTTATGAATATTAGGATTTAAATTGGTGATGCTTGGCCAATTAGGCCTGCTCATTACATATTTAATCCAATTTCTCTCCTCTTGTTGAATCTGATTGATGTCTATTGGTTTTACTCCTTTTGAATATAAGAATTCAGTTGTCAAGCCCCAGGTCCTTGACAATAAATTACTGATGATTGGAGGTCGATCATTGAAAATTTTTGTTGACTTCTTTCCAACCCGAGCTGTGAGCATAGAAAGGAAGGGAGACTATTCCAATACCTTTTTATGATTTCCTTTTTTTTAGGGAGTATTGGTATTCCCTTTTTCAAGTTGTGAATAATTCATTGAAGGACTGAGATAGATGCAGATTGAACTCCAGAGGACTTATTAGTAGGTGCCAACAGTTTTGTGCGAAGGAACAATCAAGAAAAATATGTTGGATGCTTTGTTCATACATTAAGCACACAGGGCATCTGTAAGGACTAGAGAATCATTTTTTTTAAGATTGTCAACAGTTAGGAGTTTACCTTTTAGAAGTGTCTAGATGAATATTTTGACTTTGGTAAAATTTTAGATTTCCACATAGTTCTCCAAGGAACCCAATCTTGTTTATCTTATTGAGCTTGGATGGTCAAATAACTAGATTTCACCAAGTACTTTCTGCCATTGGGGTCCCATCTGAATGAGTCTTGGGAATCAAGGCTAAGAGGAGAAACTCCCTTTAGAAGGTTTATTAATGAGTTCCATTGAGATTTGAGGTTTCGAGGAAGATTGGGGGTCCTCCATTCTGCCCAATTACAATTTTTCCATAGAGAGATGTCTTTCAAAGTGCAAATTCATTTTTTTTGCTCATCCATCTTCTTAAGTTTTTGATATTTATTTGGGTGGCTAGGGGGGTTCCCCATTATGCTATCTTCCCAAATTTTGATGTCTTTCCCATTCCTGGGGAGTTTAGATGAGTTCTCCTTGATGAGAGGAAGGGATTTTTGACTAGGTTCCAAACTTGAGTGCATGGACTGAGCCGGAGGCCTTCTTGTAGAAGGAGAGATCGAGCACGATTCATATATTTAGCTTCCAGGAATTTCTTCCAAAAACAATCCTTACTTGTGATAAACCTCCATGCAATTTTTTCCCCAATAGACAAGTTCACGTGAGCAGGGAGTCTTATGGACAGGCCTCCTTTTTCATAAGGCAATGTGACAGGATCCCATTTTACTAAGTTGAACCTTTTTGAATCAAATTTCCCTCCTTGCCATAGAAATACCCTTATTATTAACTCGATTTGCTTATGGATGCTTGCTGGAGCTAAGATAGTTGCGAAGTGATATATTGGAAGAGTTCTTAGCATTGATTTGATTAAGATCACTCTACATGCTAAGTTGAACTAGTTCATGCCCTAATTTTGAATATTTTTTTTCATTTTCTCAATATGATTCTTCCACAATTTTGTCTTTATTTTTTATTTAGATATAAGAAGGTAGGGATACCGGAAATAGCTCCATCTTGCTTGGCAGGGGATATCCAAGATCTGAGATATTATTTAAAGAGTGAGAGGAGGAGTGTTCCAACCATATATTCTGCATTTTTTATTGTTTAGGGGACCTCCTGAGACCTCCAGGAAGTTGTTGAGCACTGTTTTTATCCTTCTAGCTATTATACAAGAGGCACCTCCCATAACTACATTGTCATATGCAAATAATGAGTGGTTGATGCTTTTAACTCCAGGGGAGATAGACAGGTCTGTTAATATGCGATCTCTCCTACAATTTTCTAGGTGTCTACTCAATGAATCTACCATGATTATCTAAAGAAAGGGAGATAAAGTAAAACCCTGTCTTAGACCCCATGAACTTTGGAAAAACACGCTTGGCCTGCCATTGATCAGTGGAGTGATCCATGGGCCTACTGTGCCGGCTTTGATTATATCAATTATCTCATATGAGATTCTAAATTTCTCTAGGAAAATAGAAAGGAAGGATAGTTTTACCCTATCGAATGCATTTGCAATATCTAGATTTAAAATAATACCTTGCTCCTTCCTCGTTAAACTAGAATGCAAGGCTTCTTGCAGTATCATAATGTTATTGAGGATTTGTCTATTGGGGATGAATCCTCTTTGATTTTCAGAAATTAGATCGGGGAGTATAGGATTTAATCTATTTGCTAAAATATTTGTGATGATTTTGTAGGAAGAGTTACACAAGGAAATCGATTAGAATCAAATAAAAAGAAGAGGGCCTTGCCTCTTTTGGAACAAGAGCTAAATAGTAAGAGTTTGTAAACCCTCCTAGCTTCTTTTTCCTGAATACATTCCTTATCATTCTGATCAAATATTTTTTGATTAAATGCCAAATGTTACGATAGAAAGCAATGGAAAATCCATCTGGTCCTGGAGGTTTGTTCGGTTGGAGATCACACACAACAGTTAAATCTCTTTCTCATCCACTTCCTTGGTGAGTTCACTGTTTATTTATTCACTATTTTTTTTGGGAATATGCTGGGTAAAGGCTTCATAATCAAGATTTGTTGCGTTTGCTGTTAGGATGTTTTTGAAATGGCAGTGCACTTCCATTTTCAACTCCTCTTGTCCTCTGATTTCTCTGACTTCATCAACCTTTATGCTGTCTATCTAATTAATAATTCTCAGCATCCTTGTTGAGTTATGAAATAAGGCAGTATTTTTATCTCCTGCCTTCAGCGAGAGGCTCCGAGATTTTAATCTCGACTCCTCTTCCTCAATTCTATTTTCTCTATATATTTCCCAATAAACTTGCTTTTACTGGAGTTGACTTTGTTTTGTTTGTTCCTACTATTCTTTTGTTTCTTGGGCTGTCTCCATTTTTTTAATTAACTCTTCCTTCCTTTTCTGTGTTTTTTTATGGTTGTTCTTGGCCCAAATTTTCATTTCCTTCCTCAATGATTTTAGTTTGGTTTCCCAAAAAAAGTTGTGAGAGCCTATAATATTTTGTGACCAAACCTCTACTATTATTTTTTTTAACTTCCTCACTTTTGTTCCATAATGGGCTGTATCGAAATGGAGTTGGTCCTAAATTCCCAAGAGTCCCAAGAGTGATCACCACTGGCTTGTGATCAGATGCTGAGGTATGAATGATTCTTGATATAATTAAGGTGAAGTTGTTGGATATTTTGTCTTGAACTAGGATGTGATCAAGCCTTTCTTTGATGTTGTTTTTGCCTATTCTTTTATTGCTCCATGCGTATTTTCCATTGTTGGAAGGAAAATCTAGAAGGTTGTAGGAGTCCATCATGATTTCGATGGAATCCCTTGATGGATCAGCATGGTAAGATCCTCTAAACTCCTCATATGCATTCAATACTAAGTTGAAGTCTGCTCCAACTACAATGCTGATGTTTTGAACTTGTGGGAGAATTTTTTTAGATAATTCCAACAGACTTCCTTCTCTCTATAATGATTTGGAGCATATACATTTATTATGCATAATTGTTCTTCAGTGATTTTGTTCCTTAGATCTGTTTTAATCCAATGCTGATCTTTTAGTTGGTGGACTACCTCCCATTTCCCTTTCTTCCAGAGAGTGTAGATACCTCTTGATGCCCCTAATGCTTGGAGAGCTGTGCCTTCATAGTTCCTTGTTTTTTGGATCATTTTTCCTGTGTCTTGTTCATTTATTTTGGTCTCTTGGACCATGAGGATGTCTGTATTTTCCATTTCTATTAAATCTTTAATTGCATTGAGTTTTAGTGGGCTTCCCATTCCTTGACAATTCCAAGAGACAAGATTCATTAATTATTTTGATTGGGGGTAGAGGGGCCTTTCCCTATGGAAGGATGGGGAGTTTTCTCCTTATTATTTCTAAGAAGGTATCCATAAGATATTGAGTACCCATAACCATCTCCTTTGTAACAACTTAATCTCTTAGTTATCTATTATATTTTCTTCCAGGTCTTTTAGGATGGTCAAGGGAAGAGAGAGAATCTTTGGACTGATTCCTTGTGATGATATGATCAAAAGAAGGAAGGAGGGGCTAAGGGAGAGGATGGGGGAGGAAGGAGAGGGAAAGGGAGGGAAGGGGATAA
>APFE031390984.1:17138-51202 GCA_000404065.3 Pinus taeda | reverse complement strand
AGGAATGAGAGGGGGCAAAGGAGAAGGGGGGAAGGGAGAGGAGCTGAGGGAATAGGGAAAAATAGAGAGGGGTTTTGAGAGGGATTTTGAGAGAAAGTAGAGGGTTGAGAAGAAGGTTTGTTTGCAGTCATTTTGGATCCTAAACTTCTACTTCTTCATTTTCTTGTTTTTTTTTTTTCAGACATCTATTAGAAAAATGACTGTATTCATGGCATACCTTGCATTTGAATGGTATTTGTTCGTAGCCCAATTGTTGAATGTGCATCCAGTAGTCAACTTTGATCTTTATTGCTTCCGAGAGCCCTTTTCCTAGGTCGACTTCAAAACATATTCTTATGCATGCATGCATATTCTCCTTTGGATGGCTTCTGTCAATGTATTTTCCTAATGCATTTCCTATTGCTTTGATCGTTTCATCTCCCCAATAATTGAGGGGGTGATCAAACACTCAATATTGAGCTCAAAAATTAAAGTTCTCAGTATGGCTTGAAACCTGAAATACTGTGTCCATATGAGAAAAATGATCTTAACACAACTTGTTTTGCTGAAAACCGAGTTCGTATGATAAAGTTATTGTGTTCTGATCACGTTGCTAAACACGCAAAATTTGCAAAAAGAAGCCCAGTCACCGCACAGTCATCAATTTGTACTACTGACGTGGCAAGTGACTTGGCGGGGTCAATAGTGGTCAACAATGGATCATAGATGGACAAGTCACATTTTTTCATTGGATTTCAAATTAGTGTGTTGGCGCAATTTTATTGGTTTGTTTTTGGACCAATGAAAGAATGCCACATGGAAAGCTTGGAGGCCGCCACGTTGAACCTCCCAACAACCTACACAGTCTTCGACAATGGAGAATTTTTTTTGGGTGGAGGTTAGGGTTGAACCCATGACCTCCGCTATACATTTCACAAGCCTTAACCGCCTTTGTTACTGGGTGATGCTTACCCTATTAGCTCTTCGCTTGTATTTAAGGTTTAACGTTGTTGGAATGGGTGGTTAGGAGGGCCAGCCCGTAGGCTAGCCCTCTGCATGTGAACATGCCACAGGATAACTAAAAACATTTATGTACCGGTGGCTCCAACTCTCCAACGCTGCAACGGTCTTTGCCCATGTGAATGCAATTGTTGTAACACAAAATGGTTAGCCACTTCTGACGGCTCCAGCAGGACCATCACCCCAATGGTTAATGCGACAATTAAGCGCAACATGTGAATGTGTGTAATCTCGACAATTTAGGAGATGGTTAGTTAACCTGACAGTTAATGCGATGTTAACACAACATGTGATCTTGCTTTACCACTTACGGTTAGGGTTAGCCTAACCCACGAGGTTAGCGCTAATCACCTTCATTAAATCCGATTTAACATTTAATTAAACTCCAAGTTAAACTAGAGGTGCTTTTAGCGGAGCTCCTATTTTGGTAGGAACTCCAAAAATGGTGGGGTAATCTGGAGTTATTCCAGATTTAAATGAACTTTTCTAGGAAGAAACTGTTTGAGCCATAATTTGGGCAATTTTCGACCAAATTGAGCTCAAGAAGAGGTGTTATTGGCTATTTTGGACATTTTGAACACATTGGTGCAGATATCAGGACCCATACAGCTTTGTAAAACAATAATTTTCCATAATTGACTAATACAGAGGCCCAAGCCATGGAAGTTGGACTAAGGAGATGTAGCCCAAGAGGGGTGAACTCATTCATCGAAACTCTGTGTTATGTGTCTATCTGATGCTTTGTTGTTATTCAAAATTGATCATTTAAGCTATTTTTTCATGAATGTAATATTAAACTTAAGGAAATTTACTTGTTTACATACAAAAACAACTAATGAAAACTCAGTACAAGAAGCAATAAGAAAACACATGTTTATACATCTATAATTGATATTAGCACAACAAATACTAACAGTAAAAAATAGATCAAGTTGGTATCAGAGAAAGGTTGAATTGCTTGATTTCTTATGTTTGTGTAATTAGGGTTTTAATGGTTGCAAAATTGTGATTCTTACAAGGTTAAATTTGCAGAAAGGAGAAGGGAAGCTATTGGTTGCAACTCCTGAGTTAATTCCCAGAAGAAGGAGAGACACAAGGCCACAATCTCCACCACCCAAAATTTCAATTCCATCTGCACTTGAAATTCCTTCAACTAAGATTGAAGAGGTACAAGTAGTACCAGTTTCTGAACCTGAATCCACAACCATTATGTCTAGAGAAAGAGAACATGAAGGTCCTTCTTCAGAAGAGGAAGCATTCAAGAAATATTTCTATACTTTGACTGAGATGGTTAAAGTCTTCTATGAAGAGATGAACACTAGAATGGTTGGAGAGAGTTCTAAACCTACACATGGATAAGGAAGCTTAGAGGATAAAAATGATGAGAAGAAGGATCCAAAAGGGAATGGCAGAAATCCACCTTCATCTCCACCATCCTCATCATCTTCATCATCTCACACAACATCATCTTCCACTACGACCACTAAAGCTGGCCATGCTCATTCAAAACCCCAAAAAGGAAAGACTCCCTTACTTAAATTGGACATTAAGTTTGAAATTTCCATGTATAATGGAGATGTGAATGCATAAAAGTTGGACAATTGGATTCGACAGTTGGAGGTATACTACAAAATTCAAAACCTTCAAGAAGATGACATAAAAATCCAGTTGGCTTCACTGAGGCTAGAAGGAGCTGCACTAGTTTGGTGGGAAGCAAAGACTCAAGAGGAAATGTGAATCCATGGTAAGATATTGATTTCTTGTGTTGAATTTGTTTCTGCAATTAAAAGACAGTTTTATCCTTTAGCCTATATGCAAAAAGCCATTATGAGTTGGTAGAAATTTAGGCATCTTAAAGGCTAAACGATCTAAGATTATACATAGGAGTTTAGAAAAAAGGCTTTATTGTTAGGAGCGAATCTGAATTCCCAAGATACATTGTTGAAATATATTGGGGGTTTACATTCCTATTTGAAACATACTATTCTTATGTTCAATCCAAACAATTTAGATGAGGTATGTATGCAAGCCACACAACTTGAATCTAGAGGAAAGAACATTCAGGAAGAGGGTAGTAAGAGGAAGCCAGTCAAGGGTAAGGAGGAAGAGAAGGGTGGAAAATGGAAGGGAAAGAAGAATGCAAGTGTGAAGAAAGAAGGGTAGAAAATCACATGCATACATTGTTCCAAAGAGGGGCATGATGAAGCCCACTGCTGGAAATTGCATCCCGAATTAAGGCCTAAGAAACAAAACAATAAGGGAAAACAAACTATGACTGCTACCACACAACATGACCTTGGTTTAGATTCTGGTGATGAGACCATGATTTCAGCCATGGTCACAAAAGGGAAAGAAACTGTTGCAAGCACTAGTTCCTCACATAGTCAAAACAACACTCCAAATGAAGAATCAAGATTAGAGTTGTTTCATGTAGGAGTGATTTCAAATCATACAAATATTGATGCATTATTAGATAGTGGGTCACAATCAAACTTGATTTTAGAATACTTGGTTAAAAAGCTAAACCTTGAAGCTGTACCTCATCATAAGCCATATCCATTGGGTTGGATAATTAACAATGCAAACTTACAGGGTACAAGGAAGTGTTTATTCAAGTTCGCCATTACTGAAAATTTCATTGATGAAGTTGAGTTAGATGTAGTTCCACTTGACATCTCAAGAATAATTTTGGGTATTCCTTATTTGTATGATAGGAAAGCAGTATTTTATTGCCATGAAAACAAATAGATATTGCTCAAGAATAGGGTGGAGTACATTGTAAGAGCCCATGGCAAAAAGCTAAACATTTCTGTGGTTAATGCAAGGCAGATGAAGAGACTAGTAAATGAAAGGAAAAATTTTGTGCTTCTCATGATCAAGAAAAATAACAATATTGATTATGAATCTTTTGAAGGTTGTGATGATAAATTGAAATCTAATTTGTTTGATGTGGTAAACAAGCATGACGATATGTTTCAGGAACAAATGGGGTTACCTCCCAAGAAGGGAATTTGGCATGAGATTTCGTTGCAATAGGATGTTCCACTTCCAAACATTGGCATGTATCACATGTTGATTATGGAAAACATGGAAATCAAAAAGAAAATTCAAAATTGCTGAACAAAGGTATCATACACCCATCTACTTCGCAATGTGGTTCACCCATTGTCTTGGTGCCAAAGGAGGATGGAACTTGGCGCATGTGTGTGGATTTCCGTGTGCTGAACAAAATCACAGTAAAGAATTGTTATCTACTCCCAAGAATTGATGATTTTCTTGATCAGTTAAGGTATGCAAAGTATTTCACTATGTTAGACTTACGAAGTGGTTATCATCAAGTTAGGATAACTAAAGAAGGCATTTGGAAAACTGCATTTAAAACTAAACAAGGATTGTTTGAGTGGCTTGTTATGCCTTTCGGCCTTACAAATGCTCCAACTACTTTCATGAGGGTAATGAATGATATATTGAGACCATTTTTAGATATTTTGTCATTGTCTACTTAGATGATATACTCATATTCAACAAGTCAAGATATGAACATGTCATGCATGTAAACAAAGTACTAGATGTCTTGAGAAAAAAATAGTTGTTTTTAAAGATGTCGAAGTGTGAATTTGTCAAGACGTATTTAGTGTATTTGGGACACACTGTTGGAGGAGGTGAGTTGAAGATAGACCCCTCTAAGGTTGAGGTCATTCTGAATTGGCCCAAGCCCTATACAATTACAAAGGTAAGAATCTTTTTGGGGGAAGCACAATACTGGAGAAAGTTTATTGCTAATTTTTCTTCCATTGCAGCTCCATTACATGCATTCACAACTGTCAAGAAAGTATTCCATTAGGGAGATGTACAACAAAAATAGTTTGATGCTTTGAAGCAAAAGATAAGTTCAACACCGGTATTGTCTCTTCCGGATCTTAGACAGCCATTTGAAATTGAAATGGATGCAAGTGATTATGCCATGGGAGCAGTTCTTTTTTTCCGGAGGAAAAAGCGAACTTTTTATATATAAATAGATAAAAAGTTACAAGCAGATGCGGAAGCATTCAGTTGCAGTGAGGAGGAACCCCTCAGCTGACCCAGAGAAAAAAGACTCTTCCCTGAAACTGTCCTAAGACATACCAAAAAACCATATCCCCTGAAGGAGGGAGCACTTCTGTTCTGTTTACAAAGACCAACAAAAAACACAGCAGATTTTCTGCTTGTAATAACCACAGCATAATACTATCCCACCTGTATATTACCGTGGGCCTCCGAGAAGGAAAACCAGCCCACTGTTTACAAAAAATAACGCCCGAGACACTTGGGCTGAGAAATAAAGTACTGAATCAGAAAAAAGCATAATAGAGAGAAACTGTCGTCCTATACCAAACAGAGACTGATAACACCGGAATCAGCACGCCAAAAATTAGACATAAGGAGGCTGGAGCGACTCTTGAATCTGACCATGTTGCTTCTCAATCACTTTCCAGCTACCCATAGCCTGCTGCAAAGCTTCTTTAGATAGTTTATCCGCATCTTCATTCCGATTCCTGTATATGTGATCAATGGAGAAGACATTAAAGGACTGTTTTAATAGCATAATTTCTTCAAGAAGAGGTCGCAGCATATAGTTTTGACATCTACTATTCCCATTAACCCATTTTATCACATTTAGAGAGTCCCCAAAGATCTGTATTGCGAAGATGTGTCTGTGAGTAAGCCAACAGAGGAGTAACTTGAGAGCTGACAATTCAGCGAAGTTGTTTGAACCAGGACCAATGCCCACCGAGGCTGAGAGAGAGTGAACATCATTTAAATGGATGACTAAGCCTGCCCCTGCTGTGTTATTTTGTGAGGCCCCATCGAAATAGGCCCACGGAATATTTGGTCTTATTTGCTCTTCCCTGTTTTGATTCATTTTGCTAGATTCCTCCGACTCAGGAATGCTTAGATAAATGGCGCAGCTTTGAATGGCAATGGATTCAGCTGGGAGTGATGAATCTTGAAAAATGGATTTGTTCCTGGCTATCCAGACGCCCCAGGAGATGATGGGGGGAAGGTTTCTCAAGTTCCCTCCCGAGTTTTGATTCCACCAAAGCTCCCAGGCTGCCAGCATGGAAGCCCCTTCCCATCTAAACTGCTTTCTTAATAAGACCTGCACCTCTTGCTACACCTTTTTAGTGAAAGGACAGTTCAGAAACAAGTGGAGGATAGTCTCAGAGTCGTTTTTGCATAGAGGACATCTGCCAGGACCTTGCATGAATCTAGCTTGTAAAAAGATGGGGCCTTCTCCTTCAGAACGCACCAAAAAAATAATCTGGATTTCTTTGGGCATTTTAACTTCCACAGAGACTTTGCCCACCAAGCAGGTTCTTCCCAGCCTTTCTTTGTCATGAAAAATTTATACCCTGCTTTTGGGGCGTATGATCCTAAGTCAGCATGAGCCTAGACCAGCTGATCAGGTCTATCTTTTATCCTTACATTGGACCTTGACAGTTCTTGAGTAAAAAATTGCCACTCATCCCACCATACAGGGTCGAGATCGAGGTCCTCACCGGATTGCCAAGCTTGCCCCCAGATGGAGGAATGACTAATTTTCTCAATCTGGTTCAGATGAAGAATACCTTTTGAATCCAGATGACTAATGAGGCCCTGGGATAAAGCATACCGCTCATTGCATCCTACCCAAGGGTCCCTGCCTATTTTAACATTTTCACCACTGCCCACCTGCAAGGACAACCCTTGTTCTATGACTTTAAAAGCTTTCGTGGTAGCTTTCCATATTACTGAGATGTTCCTCCCTTTTTTGTTTGGGTCCCGGATCCAGGAGTCCAGAGGCATTGGGTCAATATACTTGCATTTTACAACTCTTGTCCAAAGGTTCTCCGCTGATATGATCCTCCATCCATATTTGGCTACCAAAGAGATGCTAAAATCATTAAGATTCTTCATACCCCAGCCACCCCATTATTTTGGTCTGGAAATCTTGTCCCAAGCAACCCAGGGAAGAACCGAGTCTTCCTTTTCCCCTGACCAAAGAAACCCGCAACAGATTCTCTTAATCTTATGAAGAATGCCTCTTGGTATCCAGGTCAAGGCAGCCCAGAAAACTGGCATGGCTTGCCAACGTCAACCTTCCTGCTCTAGACAGCCACTTGAAGCTCCAATGGCTAATCTTGGCTTCGATTTTAGCCACCAGCCAGTTCAAGTCTTGTTTTTTATAGGAATTTGGTTTAAGCCAGAATCCCAGATATTTGAAGGGAGAATCCATGTTGTAAAATTCAAAAGGTAAAATAGCAGTGATCTGGGAGCATTCATTCCTGCTAAAACGTTCCATAATAAAATGGGATTTTCTGAGGTTGATCTGCATTCCTGTGGCTTTCATGAACAGATCCAGGATGTTCTTTAATTCCTTCACTTCAATCAGGCTTCCATTAGTAAAGAGCAAAATATCGTCTACAAAAAGGAGATGTGAAATGAAAAGATTTATGGCTACTTCCAAACCTTTAATCAAACCTGTTCTTTTTGCTTCTATAATCAGCCTGCTAAGCCCTTCTGCCACTAGGAGGAAAAGCAAAGGAGAGAGGGGGCATCCCTGTCTCAGTCCCCTTTGTCCTTTGAAGAATGGAGACGCTGTCCCATTGATTAGAACTGCAAAACTTACACTAGTGACGCATCCCATTATCCAATTGATGAAATCTAACTTGAAACCCAGGTGGGTAAGTAACATCCTGAGATAAGTCCAACAAATTCTGTCATATGCTTTCGATAGATCAATTTTGATCACCGCCCCTTTCTTGATTGTCTGCCTGATACTATGGATCGTCTCCTGTGCTACCCCTATGGCTTCGTGAATCTGCCTTCCATTCAAAAAGCCAAATTGTTCGCTAGAGATGTTGCTTGACAGAATTGGTTTCAAGCGCACGGCTATAATTTTAGCTATGATTTTGTAGACACAATTGCAGAGGGATATAGGTCTAAAGTCCTCAAAAGAGTCAGGGTCCTCCTTTTTTGGAATGAGTGCTATAAAAGTAGCATTGAAAGGGGAATAAATCTCACCCTTCCTTCTAGATTCTTCCACCACTTCAGTTAACTCATCGCCAATTGAATCAAAGAAATGATTGAAAAGTTCAATGGTCCACCCGTCTGAGCCTGGACTTTTATCTTTAGCCATGGATTTGATAATGTGTTCAACTTCTTCCTTTGTCACGACCTCCATTAAACTTCCAGCTTCGTCCTCTTCAACAAATCTGGGGAAGCATTGGGCAGTTCTGATAATTTCTGCAAGTGTAATCCCTTCTTGAGCTGTAAAAAGGTTTTGAAAATGGGCTTTACCCATTTTAGAGAGATCCTCAAAAGAGGAGGCTTCTCTTCCATTCTGATCCCTTAGCTTCCAGATGGTGTTTGTGTTTCTCCTGCCCTTTGCATAATTGTGAAAAAACTTTGTATTCTCATCCTCGGCCTTCAGCCATATAGCCCTGCTTTTTTGCCTCCACTCCTCTTCCCTCTCGAGGAGTATCTTGCTTCTTTGTTTTTCTAACATCACGATCTTATCCTTTGAATCCTAATTTTCGTACCCATTCACCTCAGGCTCCTCAAGATCTCGAAGTTCAACATCAATGAGGGAAAGCTCCTCATTCTGGGCCACCTTTCGACTTCTGGCCCATTCTATGGTCGCTTTTTTGAGTCTTTTTAAATTCTCCCAGAAATGAGCTCCTTTGCTTTGTGATGGAGAGCTGCCTGGATGTCTCCAAGTATCCCTGAAGAGGATATTGAAAGACTCCTCCTGCAGCCAGGCCGCATTAAATTTGAAAGGAGAAGCAGGTTTGGGAGGTGGCTTTTTAAACTCCAATAGAATGGGAAAATGATCAGAGTTTCCCCCTTCTCCTACCCACTGCCGGAACATAGGAATATTGTTTATCAAATCTTCACTAATCAGGAAGCGGTCCAACCGCTTTGCTACCCGTCCTTCCCCAGTTCGCCTGTTCCTCCATGTAGGCTTGAATTTGATTAGGTTGACATCAATCAAATTATGAGAGAGGATAGTGTTTGAGAAAAAGTCCGAGAGCGGGTCTTCCCTAGCTGAAGGGCCCCATGCTTCCCCATTCCCGATAGAGAAATTTAGGTCTCCTCCCAAGATAACACTCCTATCTTTTACAAGTTCTTTTGAGAGGAGGTTGTTCCAGAACTGTTCTCGGCCTTGGCATGGCCCGTAAATATTTAGATTCAGAAAGGAAGCTCCCATGTCAGGGGAGGTGACCTCCATGCCAAGAGCATGGTCCATGCCCCACAGACTGTTGATCATCATCCTACCATCTTTAACACCAATAGCCAACCCCCCCGAGTGGCCTACAACATCTATGGCATGAAATGCCCATCCTGGGAATGAGGATCTGAGCATAGATTCCACCTCAAAGCTCCTTCCAAGGGTTTCTTGTAAGAAAAGAATGTCCGGATTGTAACGAGAAAATAACTCTTTTAAAGCCAGTTTTTTAGGTTTACTGGCTAACCCCCTACAATTCCAGGACAAAAGGATCATTTTACAACATGGTCAGGGGTATTCACTGCTCTAAGCGCCCCAGTAATGGACATTTGCTTCCCATCAGCTACATCAAACTTTGCTTTGACCTTAGCTTTTGACAAATTCGAAATCCTACCCCTACCCTTTCTTTTGCAGGCTTTGGGTGAAGAAGGGCCTAGGCCACCTATCGGATCAGGAGACTCAATAGACTTTTCCTGCCTTTTGTCCAGAGATCTCAGATTATAATGACAACTCTTAGAGGAGGTAGACGGTTTCTGGCTACTTTGAGACACATCTTCGCAATTCAAATCTATGATGGGAATGGCATCAATAAGCCTTTCTACAGGTAAATCATCATCATTCCTACATGAGGTAAATGCTTCGATTATAGGATTAACAATATGATCAGTAGAATGAGAAAAAGAGCAATGATCATGATTCATACCGAGACGATCCTCCATGACAGTGTCGATGCCTTCTGCGTTCGGCTCCTTGGCGTCCTTCACCGCGTTCTCTTGAACCTTTGGTTCTTCAGGCTTAGGAATAGCGTCTTCTTTGACCAGACCCTCTGTATTACAGATCCTCTCCTCCATAGCCACGTCCTTCTGTGCTTCCTTAGCCTCGAAAAACTGTTCCCTTCTCATCTTTTTCTCCCTCTGCTCCTCTGGTTTCTGCGGCCTTCTTCTTCGATTACCCAGAGGGCATTCCTTTGCCAAGTGCCTGTAATCGTGGCACCTGTAGCATCGAAACGGAAGGTGCTCATAATCCAGGGGCTGCACAAACACATATTCTCCATACTCAAGTTTTATAGATTCTGCCAGTCCCTCCTTTGGATTCAATCGAACTAGTATCCTTGCCATTGTTCTTTCAAAAGTATGGAGAAATGACATATCAGCTTCAAGATAAGTGCCCAGCAGGTCCCCAATGGATTTAAAAACTGATTCAACCCACAAGAACGGAGGGAGTCCAGGTACTCTGACCCATACTGGGAACTCATCCGCCTTCTCCCTATTAGCATCAAAGTTTGGCGTCCATCTCTGAAACAGTACTAGGCGATTTCCAATAATCTAGTTCCTCTCAGCAACCCAATCAGCATCTTCTTTATTAGCGAAACTAACCATGAAACAACCCTTTACTAACAAGGCCACTCTGAAAGGATTCAAAAAAGATTTTTTCCACTGGGTTTCTGCCCACTGGTTAAGGACTTACCAGATAGAGCCCTCCCTCTGATTCGTCCTACAAGAGTGCATTCCGCCACAGTCAGAGCTTCCTGAATTTGGACATCCATGCTGAGAACCAGATTGCCTTCAAAAGTCTTCTTCTTTAGGGAGAAATCCTTCTTTCAGTTTGCCTCTGTCTTGTTCTGACCCCGATCTGAAGCCCCTCCCAAAAGATTAGGATTTACACATTCTTGACTGCCCTGAGGATTCCCACTGCTCGCTACAGGGATTTGGAAAGCTGATTCTCCCCGCACAGACTGGCTATCGGCGTTCAAAACCACCCTCTCGGCTACCCCCTGTCCTGTATTCCCCGAAACACTTCCACTGGGTAGGATTTTCCCCACCTTCTCTAGCCTTATCGTCTCGTTCCCCGCAAAGAAGAGCCCGTTTAGATTAAGGCTGGGGTTTTGGGCTGCTTTTAAAGGGGAGCGCCTCACCGTATGCTTGTTACCCCTTTCAGAATCCACATTCCCCGTCTTCAAACCCCCATCAACAGATCTCCAGCTGCCTTGCTTAGTCGGGAACTTTAAAATGTCTTCAAGCCCTCCTGATAACCTGGTTGGAGCTGAGAGGGGTTTTAACTTCCTACCATGAATCTCTACTGAAACCTGGAGCGGGCTCTTCTCCGAGAAAAGGGGTGAGCAGATTTCCTTTTCTTTCTTTGTTGCATGACCCGCCCACACCTGCCTTGACCTCTGACTGTTCGAAGTTTCGCTTAGGGTTCCACGCGTCATCCGCATCCGGCTCCGCATCAGCAAAACTGCCAAAAAACTTGACCAAGTTTTGGGCGGTTACATCTTTCCCCCAAACAGAAAGCAGATCCTCCAGTGCTGGCTCCAGGTCAATCGAGTCGGAAGGGTTAACCATGGTGAAAAAACAAACAGTAAAAACTCTGGTACCTGATACTCCAAAAACGTGCTTAGCTGTGGTTTTCGGTGTCGCTTCGGAACGGGTGATGACCGGTTCCCCTACCCAATTGCTGTCTCTCTGTAGGGATGCTCGCCGTTCTCCGTTTAGTCTCCAGATTAGCTTTAAACCAAGACCACAAGCAGATAAACCCTCCGCTGCCACTCCGGATTTAGGTTAAAAAATGTCTGTTTACTGCAGACCCCCAGGGTGATCAAACCGCTTCCAAACCGTGACTCTTTTCCGCCTCGAATCGTTTGCCAGCTGACTGCTCCATACCGTGGCTGTCACTTTCTGCCATAAACTACCCAGATCTAGTACTGTAGCTACCTAGGCTGACATCCTAGGTGATCCCGGGTCGAATCCAGCTGCCTCCGATCGCCTCCATCGCCCCTGTTTTGATTTGTTTTTATCTAATCCATGGGAGCAGTTCTATTGTAGCATAGTAAACCCATTTCATTTCATTCTGAAATTTTTAATGGAGTTGTAACTAACTATCCCACCTATGACAAATAACTTTATGCATTGGTACAAAGTGTTAAGAAATGGAAGCACTATTTGATGGGGAAGGAGACCATCATCCATAACGGCCATCAACCATTGTAGTACTTACAGTCACAGTCAACATTGTAGCAGTCATGACATTTTAGATGGATGGGTTTTCTCCAACAATTTTATTTGGTTATCAGGTATAAAAAGGGAACCTACAATAAGGTAGCTGATATGATTTCAATGCCTATTGTAAATTCATCTATTATACTCAAGCATAATTCTTTTTTGCATGAAAGTTACATAGAACAATATGCAAATGATAGTGACTTTCAAGATGTATATACAAGATTGAGTCAAGGAAATCAAATTGAAGAGTTGGATTATCATGTACGTAATAGTTTGTTGTATCACTTGGGCAAGTTGTGTATTCCACAGGAAGAAAGAAACAGTATCATAGGGGAGGCGCATACTTCATTGATTTCTTGACACTTTGGTGTAGGAAAGACAATAACGTATCTACAAAGGTATTGTTATTGGCCACACATGTTTGATATTGTTTCTTGTTTCATAAGAGGATGTTCATTATGTGCTACAAGTCAACCTAGCAATAGGAAACTTGGTTTATAAACTCCACTTCCGGTACCTTCACATCCATGGGAGAGTATCTCAATGGATTTTATAGGAGGTTTTCCATTGTCAAGGAAAGGTCATGATTACTTGTATGTAGTTGTAGACTGATTCAGAAAGATGTGCATGCTAACACCATGTAAAAATAAAATTACAGCTGAACAAACGACTCATCTTTTCTTCCAAAAATTTTGGGTTCATTTTGGTCTTCCTACTTCTATTGTAAGTGATCAAGATTCTCGATTTGTTGGGAATTTTTGGTCAAATTTGTGGGACATGATGGAAACAAAGTTGAAGAAGAGTACAACTTTTCATCCACAAACAGATGGACAAACCGAAATGGTCAACAAAACAATCATTCATCTTCTTAGAGGATATTGCAGCGAACATCCCAAGTTGTGGGATGAACAATTGCATTGCATACAACATAGCAAAACATTCTTCCACAAACACATTGCCATTTGAGGCATGTTATGGGTGCTTGCCTTTGAGAAAGATGTTGCCATTGATGATCACAATGACATTGATAAGGCAATGAATTCATAGAGCAAATTCAATTGATACATCATACTGTGCAGGAACATCTTGAGAAAAGTCAAAGTAGTTACAAGGTAAGGCATGAAAAACACCGGGTTGATCACAAATTTCAAGCTCGCGATGAAGTTTGGTTATATATTAGCAAAGGGAGACTTCAAGGGGAAGGTAAAAAGCTTAAGCCAATCCGTTATGGTCCTTTTAAAATTCTGGAAAAGATTGGTAACAATGCATTTAAGCTTGATTTTCCTCCTTATATGCAAATATACTCTGTTTTTAATTTTGAGAATTTGAGATTAATTGAGCCTCCTTTGATTGATGATCAAGGAGAGCATGTTCAACTACCATCAATAGATGATTTCTGACCAGAATATCTAGATGAGCTTAAGCAAGATCTCATACTTGATAGAAGAATTAGGCTTCGAAGAGAGGGGATGTCGAATACCTTAGAGTGGGACTCAAGGGACAAAAGCCTTCTCAAGACAAATGGTTGCAGATTGAGAAGGTGAGGGACCTATACTCTCACCTCCTGAACAATTGATAATATCTTTTGGGGTCCAAAAGGCTTCTAATGGGGAGGAATGATTAGGTGCTCAGTATTTAGCTCAAAAATCAAAATTCTTAGTATGGCTCAAAACATGAACGGTTGCATTCGTCTCGGAAAAACGATCCTAACGCAACTTGTTTCACTAAAAACTAAGTTCATATGAGAAATTTATTATTTTCTGATCACTTTGCTAAATAGGAGAAATTTGCAAAAAAATACCCAGTTAGCAGTTCGTACTATTGACGTGGCAAGTGACTAGTCAGGGTCAATGGTGGTCAATAGCGAATCATAGATGGACAAGTGGCATACTTTCCATTGGATTTCAAATTTGTGTGTTGGTGCAATTTTATTGGTTTGTTTTTGGAACAATGAAAGAATGCCACGTGGCAAGCCCGGAGGCCGCCATGTGGCACCTCCCAACGACCTACATAGTCTTCGGCAGTGGAGATTTTTTTTTTGGGTGGAGGTTAGGGTCGAACCCACGACCTCCAATATACATTCCACAAGCCTTAACCACCTCCACTACCGAGTGATGCTTACCCTATTAGCTCTCCACTTGTATTAAAAGTTTAATGTTGTTGGAATGGGCGGTTAGGAGGGCCAGCCCGCAGGCCAGCCCTCCGCATGTGAACATGCCACAACTTAACCGAAAATGTTTATGTGCCGGTGGCTCCAATGTTCCAACACCGCAACGGTCTCCACCCATGTGAATGCAATTGTTGTAACACAAAATGGTTAGCCACTTCTAACGGCTCCAGCAGGACCATCAACCCGACGGTTAATGCAATAGTTAAGCGCAACATGTGAATGCGTGTAATCCCGACAGTTTAGGAGATGGTTAGTTAACCCGACAGTTAATTTGATGTTAACACCACATGTGATCCCACTTTACCACCGACAATTATGGTTAGCGTAACCTGCGTGGTTAGTGCTAATCACCTCCGTTAAACCCGATTTAACATTTAATTAAACTCTGAGTGAAACTGGCAGTATTTGTAGCGGACCTCCTATCATGGCGGGAACTCCAAAAATGGTGGGGTAATCTGGAGTTATTCTAGATTTAAAGGAACTTTTCTAAGAAGAAACTGTTTGAGCCATAATTTGGGCAATTTTCAATCAAATTGAGCTCAAGAAGAGGTGTTATTGGCTAGTTTGGAAATTTTGAACACATTGGTACAAATATCAGGACCCATAGAGCTTTGTAAAACAACAATTTTCCATGATTGAGCCAATACAGAGGCCCAAGCCATGGAACTTGGACCAAGGAGATGTAGCCCAGGAGGGGTGAAATCCTTCATCGAAACTCTATGTTATGTGTCTATTTGATGGTTTGCTATAATTTTCACTATTGTTATTCAACATTGATCATTTAAGCTATTTTTTTCAAGAATGTCATATTAAACTTAAGGAAATTTACTTGTTTACATACATAAATAACTAATGAAAACTCAGTACAAGAAGAAAAAGCAATCACATGTTTATACATCTATAATTGATATTAGCACAACAAATACTAACAATAAAAAATAGATCAGGGGGAGGTGAGGGAGTCGCACTCAGATTGGCACAACATTTGGCACAACATTTGGCACATCCAACTCTGGATCAAAATATAGAGTCCACCTATTTAAATAGAGGCCCCTAGTGTCCATGAAATATGGTCCATTCCTGAATATCAGGTCTCTGTCTTCTTTTATTTCAAAGTGGAAAGTATATATCCTCTTCCACAAAACTTGATTGAGATTTTTCCGCTGATAGAGGAGGACCAGTTCCGTTCTACCCACTTCTGGACAGAGCAGGGGGAATGCCATACTGTGAACTCTCCAACTAGACCACACTCAAAGAGAGAAAGAGCGGCATGATGAGGGAGAGAGGGAGGTAAAATGATTTTAGGAATGTCTTCTATTTTTTGAACAAACTTGGAGACTGAGGGTCTAGATCGAGGGGGGCCAATAGAAGAGAGCAGGGAAGCAAAAGCTACCGTGTTTTCATCATGCCGAGTCGATTGAGAAGGGGAAGGGAGGGATTCACCATCTAGAGGAGGCTCTAGAGGGACCATCGGGAGCAGAGGGCCAAGGTCGAGCCCACCTGGAGCAGGGGACCCCTTGAGCCTGAATGCACGCGTTTTTCCAGTTCAAACGAAGAGCGGGAGAGAGTTTTTTGAGTTTGGAACCTCTTACTAATTCATGCAATTATTTAAATTAATTTATTACGCCTAATGACTTGTTCTAATTTATTTTTTATAACTTAAATGTTTATATTAATTTACTATACCTAACAACTTGTTTTAATTCATTTTTTATAACTTAAATGTCTATCAATACTTTTTATTTATTTATTATAATAAATTTAAATAAAAGCCAAGAACTTAATTAAACTACAAATCTGTTTTAATTATTTTTTAATTCATTTTTTATAAGGTAAATGTCGAATCAATAATTGTTATATTTATTTAATAAAATAAATAAATAATGTAAAGGTCAAAACATGAATTTAAAACTAAAAACTCTTCTTAATTTATTTTCTATAAATAAATCTCTAAATGTTTTTCAAATAATTAATCATTAAATTCAACGTGCTGAATATCTACAACGCTTATATTTTATTTATTTATAATATATACCAAAAGGAACTTGAATTAATCTACAACACTTATATTTTATTTATTTTTATAATGATAAAAAGTTTATGATATATACCAAAACATCTTTTGTTTATTTTTTTAATCAGTTTTTTAGTTAAATATTTTGATAAAATAGTGTAAATTTAAAGATGCTAATATATGTCTAAATCAAGTATTTAAAACATACTTGAATTAATTTTTACTATGTCTATGGTTCATAATCATGTACCATAATTGATGAAAAATAAATTTAAAACAAAAATAAATGTTCACCATTATGAAGCATATGCCTGTTCACATTCTCAAAAATGTGCCTTAGCCGTATTCTCTTAGAAGTCAAAGAGAACAACCTGAGTGATAACAGGCAGTTAGGAAGGCTAGCCCGCAGGCTAGCCCACTGCATGTGAACATTCCCCAACTTAACCGAAAAAGTTTATGTGCTGGTGGCTCCAATGCTCCAACACCGCAACGGTCTCCACCCATGTGAACGCAATTGTTGTAACACAAAATGGTTAGCCACTTCTAACGGCTCCAACAGGACCATCAACCCGACGGTTAATGCAACAGTTAAGCGCGACATGTGAATGCGTGTAATCCCGACAGTTTAGGAGATGGTTAGTTAACCCGACAGTTAATTTGATGTTAACACCGCATGTGATCCCGCTTTACCACCGACAATTATGGTTATCGTAACCTGCGTGGTTAGTGCTAATCACCTCCGTTAAACCTGATTTAACATTTAATTAAACTCTGAGTTAAATTGGCAGTATTTGTAGTGGACCTCCTATTTTGGCGGGAACTCCAAAAATGGTGGGGTAATATGGAGTTATTCCAGATTTAAAGGAACTTTTCTAAGAAGAAACTGTTTGAGCCATAATTTGGGCAATTTTCGATCAAATTGAGCTCAAGAAGAGGTGTTATTGGCTAGTTTGGAAATTTTGAACACATTGCTACAAATATCAGGACCCATAAAGCTTTGTAAAACAACAATTTTCCATAATTGAGCTAATACAGAGGCCCAAGCCATGGAAGTTGGACCAAGGAGATGTAGCTCAGGAGGGGTGAACTCCTTCATCGAAACTCTATGTTATGTGTCTATCTGATGGTTTGCTATAATTTTCACTGTTGTTATTCAACATTGATCATTTAAGCTATTTTTTTCATGAATGTCATATTAAACTTAAGGAAATTTACTTGTTTACATACATAAATAACTAATGAAAACTCAGTAAAAGAAGCAAAAGCAAGCACATGTTTATACATCTGTAATTGATATTAGCACAACAAATACTAACAATAAAAAATAGATCAAGGGGAGGTGAGGGAGTCGCACTCAGATTGGCACAACATTTGGCACATCCAACTCTGGATCAAAATATAGAGTCCACCTGTTTAAATAGAGGCCCCTAGTGTCCATGAAATATGGTCCATTCCTGAATATCACGCCTCTGTCTTCTTTTATTTCAAAGTGGAAAGTATATATCCTCTTCCACAAAACTTGGTCGATATTTTTTCGCTGATAGAGAAGGACCAGTTCCGTTCTACCCACTTCTGGACAGAGCAGGGGGAAGGCCATACTGTGAACTCTCCAACTAGACCACACTCAGAGAGAGAAAGAGCGGCATGATGAGGGAGAGAGGGAGGTAAAATGATTTTAGGAATGTCTTCTATTTTTTGAACAAACTTGGAGATTGAGGGTCTAGATCGAGGGGGGCCAATAGAAGAGAGCAGGGAAGCAAAAGCTACCATGTTTTCATCATGCCGAGTCGATTGAGAAGGGGAAGGGAGGGATTCACCATCTAGAGGAGGCTCCGGAGGGACCATCAGGAGCAGAGGGCCAAGGTCGAGCCCACCTGGAGCAGGGGACCCCTTGAGCCTGAATGCACGTGCTTTTCCGGTTCAAACGAAGAGCAAGAGAGATTTTTTTGAGTTTGGAACCTCTTACTAATTCATGCAACTATTTAAATTAATTTATTACACCTAATGACTTGTTCTAATTTATTTTTTATAACTTAAATGTTTATATTAATTTACTAGACCTAACAACTTGTTTTAATTCATTTTTTATAACTTAAATGGTTTATCAAATATTTTTATTTATTTTATTATAAATAGGTTAATAATGTAAGCCAAGAACTGATTATCTACAACTTGTTTTAATTTAATTTTTTAAATTCATTTTTTTTAATAACTTAAATTCTATCAATATTTTTTTATTTCATAAATAATTCAATAATGTAAAGGTTCATGAATTGAATTAAACTACAATTATGTTTTTAATTTATTTTTTATAAATTAAATGTCTATAATTTTTTTTTTTTTATTTAATTCAGTGAAAGTTCCAAAGAATTTGAATTATACTCTTACAGATGCTTATATCTAATTTATTTTTTATAATAATATACCAAAAGACTTAAATTAATTACAACGACTTTATATGTTTTATTATTTTTAATAAGAAATAAAAAGTTTTGAATATACGAAAACATTTTTTATTTTTATTTTTTTAATCAATTTTTTAGTTAAATATTTGATAAAATAGTGTAAATTTAAAGATGCTAATATATGTCTAAATCAAGTATTTCTTGAATTAATTTTTACTATTGTTCATAATCATGTACCATAATTGATGAAAAATAAATTTAAAATAAAAATAAATGTTCACCCTTATGAAGCATATGCATGTTCACATTCTCAAAAGTGTGCCTTTAAATGTTCATATTCTCAAAAGTGTGCCTATTCAACCATCTGCCAAGTGTTTTGTCCACTCCATTACCTCCCTGGCTGCTTATGCATTACAAATTCACTACCCATTTATGGTCAGGTGGTTGCATTACAAATTCATCAATATTTAATATTTGTTAATGACTACATAGGAAATCTCATGGATCACTAAATCAAATCTGCTGAACTCTGGCTCTTTGGATAACTATAAACTATGCAAGATAAATCAATGAATTATAATGGTCTAAGTGTTCCTCAGGATCAGGAAATTTTTTATTTTACATTAATGAATCATTTCTTTTATCGCATTGGTTAAAACCTTGTAATGCTAACTGCGTTCTTTCACATCACTATAGATCCGGATGCAAATAATCCCAACGATAGGATGTTGAGCACCAACATTAGGTCACAACAATATAATTAGTTTGGTAATTTTTTGGATATAATGATAAGAATGGAGTGATTCTAGATGTTTTGAAGTCTTATAAAAACATTGTTTTGATGTCTGATAAGTTGGCAACCCATAGAGGAGTGGGGCAACACAAGGCAAAGCAATTTAAATTTCTTTGAACTTTTTATCTTAGCTGCTATGAGAACTGGTATGATAAAAATTGATCTCTTCAACTAATTTTTTTATGGTCATAGTACTTGTGGGATCGAGCTCATTTTGATGGGATCTCTTGGCCAATTTTTTTTAATGCTACATGAAGGTAGGTGCACTCAATACATTAAATGGGAATTTGGGACTTTTATATTTATATATAAAATATTAGTAAGGAGAAAATTTATGGTGTAATTAGTAGGGAGACATCATGATAGAACTTATTACACTAATCACAGATTTTGTAAGGTTTCCTTATGTTTCCTGAAATCATAAATGAAACGACTCACTTTCATGTGATTCTTGATTGATACTTCTTTCAAATGTGTTGCACCATTGAAATTATTGTCATAATAGTATGATTACTTCAGATTTTTTTGATTTTACACCATGAAAAATTTAGATTTTTAAAATTTTACACCAACTCATTTGTTATGGACCATATAGCCTTAAACTCTACATAATTTCTAATGTTGTTTTCTCTCCTTTTTCGCTTTTGGATTCTTACATAAACCTCCATACTTACATCCAAAAATCATACTTTAAAACAATGTATATTTTACATGTCATATTATTCACATGAAATCAAAATACTATGTTTAGCAACGAGAAAGAGATTTTCTCTGGTTAAACATTCATGAGGCATGCATCTTGAAATAATTTTTCCACTCATAACTTTTCAAATCATTTTCCCACTCATAACTTTTCTAAATGAATATGTCTCCTGAAGTCAATAATATTGCATATTTGTGTAGGCTTTCATAAATTATAATATAATTTCTTTTTTAAATGACAAAACAATTGTATGGTGTGTTTGGTTGCTTATGAGTTCCAAAAGCACCTTCTTTACAATTGATTGCTTCCTGCAAATAATATACAAACAAATGAGATGTGTTAGTGGATAAACATGGAAAAATAAATCATTGGAAGTAATGGAGACAATGCATGAAAAAACCTAAACTAAAACTAAGCTAAATAACACAAAACAAGCTTGTGAAGAAAAACTAATCAACAAAGGTATAGGAAAAAAATCCTCTTTATTGATTACTGGTGGTGGAAGAGTTACAATAAAATATCAAACACACTTGAATAGAGTTGTTTGAGAAATGGTGCTCAAAAGCTCTCAAAGGGATTTTTCCTTTCTCAATCTCTTTTGTAAGCTCTTTCTCTCTCAAAGAAGCATAAATTACTCTCTACAATGGTGGAATTCTCCTCACAATGGTATGTTAGATTGCTTGGGAGAAATTTTGACAACATAACAATACACAAGTTATTTTTGTTTTTGGCTCCCCATGAACTTGCATTTATAGAATTTTTGGACACTCCTTCCCTCCTTTGGCTCATCAATGTGGTTCTTTTCTTCATAAATGAGATGATAGCTACCATCTTCTTGTCATTAAGGCTTATTGGGGCTGTTATGTGGAATTTTGCATCTACGGATAAACACAACTTCCCTAAGTGGGTAGTTACACTTAGAACAATAGATTTAAAGAGTTTAACCTTTTCCTATATAATATAGATAAGACAAGGGGCCTACTTGTTATCTTTCGCTTCCCTTTGTCTCATTTGAATAACTCCCGTCACTCTTTCTCGAACTAAATCTGCTCGATAAGTACCTGCAATCATAAACAGAGGAAAAAAACCAATCAAAACAAGAGATATATCTACTATAAGAAAATGGAATCGAAAGCATTTACACATATAATCATCATACATAAAGACAAGAATATTGGAAAAGGCATAAACAACTTTATTAAGTAGAAGGAAGAGTTACAACCAAATAAGTCTAATCCCATGTCACTCATCCAGCTTGAGTTCCATCCTTCATCACACCAAAAGCACAACACTATAGAAGAATAACAATACTTGCTTATAATCTTAAACCTCAAACCAACAATATCTCCTTATAATTCTTCAAATTCCAGCCCCTGATCACTATGATGAGTGCTTAATTTATAAAGAAATGGAGGTGGTTTTGTCATAAAATGGGCATTGAATGGCTTTCCAATTTGGGAGTTAGTTTCCATGGAGGAAGGGATGAGAGGATAGGAGGTTATTTGATTCATTCCCTATCCAATTTCGAGCTCATATTAGAGAATAAGAGGTGGGAATCTTCTAGAATGATCTAGAATGAAAGAATATTCCTAGAACCCTATGAAGATTTCACTCAATCTCACCCAGTGTAGGTCAAAGTGGGCTTGGGTGCTCTGTAAAGTAGGATTGAATGGGCCTAAGTGCTCTACAGAGCACGTACCATTGACCAAGGCTGCGCTGGTCCCTCAAGGAGTCATTTCAGAACGTTTTCAGACTAGGAAACTCTCAGGAATGATGGCATTCAATGTGATGACTTGTCTAGGGCATATAACAACTGAATTAGGGTTTGATGAGCCTTAATAGTACTGATCTAAATGTTGGGAGTGATATGCCCAAATAGACCTGTAACAGGAGCTCAAGGCTCAAATGATCAGCCCATCATGTTAAGAGGTGGAGTGTTTCTTAAGCAAGTTTGCATCCCGAGGTGATGATTAGGATTTTCGTAACCCTTGTGGCTATTGAAGAAAAAGTGACGAGATAGTTAATTTCCAGTAATGGTGCACCCACGAGGATTAATTTTTTAACTGAAACTTAGGAAATCTTTTGATTTTTGGGTCTTCAAGATGCTTCCAATTGAAAATGTAACCTCTGTATGTGTTGACCATTCATTCTGAGTCTCTTCTACTTTGTACAAATGAGTGTACGATTTTCTCATGATAACAATTGCCCCTTGATGTGTGACGTTAGGAGAAAGTGTATAGCTGAAATACATCACATTTTGTTGATCTGACTGAGAGTCCTGCTAACTTCTTGAGATATAGATAAAATTACTATGGAGATGATTATGCAAAGGTCCTTGATTGAGAACTAAAGAAAACTATGGTATGAATAATTATTGATACAAAAGTGTCTATATGAGGTGAGCATGTCCCATGCTCATTATGATGACTATCACTAAGTATTACAATCATACAAGAGATGTAACAACCTCAGGTTAAAATTTTATGTAATAAAGTTAATAAAGGAAAAATAAGACCAAGGTCATGGGATATGTATTCCAAGCTGAATGTTGGGAAAAACATCCTAGTGGGTGTCACTTTCTGTTTATTATGTCTAAGGAAATTGACAAAAGCATTGGAAAAGGCAAAGATACATTAATAGACATTTATTTATGGAAATAAAGGAAAATAGGAGAAAAGGGAGATGAAAGGCCACATATTTACATGAGAGGGAAATTGAAGGAAAACTGAAGGAAACTGAATAAAATAAAGGTCTCAATAATAAAAAGGCTTCCGAGGTTCAATTCATAACTTTTGTTGGTTTAGCTTTTGCGAGTTCATTTTTGGAGATCTCTCTATTTTATCAAACTATTGCAAACTTAGAGAACTCTTGGAGAACTCTAGCATTAGAGAAAATAAGGCAAGGAAAAACAAGGAAAACAAAGGGAAGAAAAGGACAATAAAGGAAGGTTGGATCAAGCAGGAGGACTTTGTAGGTAACAAGTTGCATGTGTAATTTCCTATTTGATTTGTGAATGTATGGTACATGCATTTGTGTACTTGGTTCTATTGTTGTCATTGGCATGGGTTCTGCCTAGTGTGAAAGTGGTTTCAACCTTGCCTTTCCATTTCTAAATATCCTTGGTGTGATGGGATTCTTTTCTCAATTGAGCTTTGGATTTCTGGAAGGTTTTGGAACTTGATGAGGTGGTCTTAGGAAAATTCCCAAGGGTTGGGGATGGAGGTGGTTTAATCTATGGGAAGACCTAAACAAGTGGGTGGAAATAGGAAAATTCATCAAGGTCATGGTGAAGAAAATTTGAGGAATCCAGGCTTGTTTTGGGCATTGTGATCTCTTGACTGGTTTTGGTGGGATCGCGATAGCCTGAGGGTGGAGGTGGCTTAATCTCCGGGAAGCCTTGGTTGTTTATGTCTTGAGATCCCACATTCATGCTTGGAATATGGCACAAGGGTGATTGGATGAAAGAAAAATTTTGGTTCAACTAAATCTATGGTTGGATGGTACATGTAAGTTCTTGACTTGGTTGGATTTTGCATAAGTTAATAAGAGCTATTTTTACTATTGTAATATATGAGCACTTATATTGTTGAAAATAACAACAAGAAATGTTAAAAATAACATCTAGAAATTCCAATTTAATTTGTCCTTGAATTAAATTGAGAATTAAATTCTAATTCTTTTCTCATATCAACTTGTAATAGTTAATTAAGTTAAATTGACTTAATTAACTTAGGAATTTCGAGTTGGAAGACTATCTGGAGTCATGTAAGTGTGATACCTAAGTTTTAGGGGTTCAGGATGAGTTTATTTATGAGCTGTAATTAGATAACTCAGTTTATTGAGTTATGTTCAGTTAAATTAGTTCTAACTGTTTGTGGAACTAATAGAGGATTAATAGTCAGTTGATGCACTAGTGCATCCACAAGTGTCACTCCAGTTAATTGAACATTCCCTCTTCAGAAACTCATGCATGTCGATTCAGAAAAAGACCCAGTTGAAACTAGAGTACAGGGACAATGTACTATCAGTTGTATGATTTACTAAATTGTAAATATCATGCATGCAATCAGAGAAGGACCTAATTTTGGATTGCGTAGTCATGGATGAGGAATTTCCCTTTAAATATGGCCTAGTTCTCTCAGGAATTGTGCAAATAATTAGAAACTTGGAGTCTTGGAAATTTGGCTAAGTATTGGCCAAAGGAAGTCATCAGGCAGAGGATAGGAAATACTTGTGCAGGTTAAGCTCAAGGTTGAGAAAATCATATTGTATTCATCCAAATTCTTTAACCAAGGGCACAAGGAATCAAGGGCTTGGAGAGTAGCAGAAGAGGCTAGAGATTGGATTGAGCTTGCTTGTGAGCAGGGAGATTGATCATACTGAGTGCTGGGATTTTTCTTGTGAAAACATGCATTGTATTATCATCTTGGATTTATAATTTAATGCAATAGAGATAGTGGGGGTTTTCATCTGAGGCTTTCCCCGGATAGTTATTGTGTTATGTTCCATTGATTTATCTTCTTCTTGTCCATATTGTTTTCATCAATCTATTGGATTCCACTGCTTGAAAGTAGAAGTAGATTCGTGTCTCGTGCTTTAGTAAATTGCATGAGCTTGTGAATCTATAGGAAATTATACATGGTATTAGAGCAGGATTTGTTTTTGGGCCACAAGTTTGAAGAGTAGATCTAAAATTGTTTGTGAAAAATTTTCAGAAAAAATAGCAGATCTGGATTCTTAACGAAAAATACCCAAATTTGAAAAAAAAAATCGGCTGAATTGAAGTTCAGATGAAGGATATATATCAGATTTAAAATCAACATTTTTTTTAGAAAATTACATGACAACGGGACATATGAAACAAATTGGTGTGCTAGCTAAGAACCTGTATGCACTTGAGGTACAAGATGCGTTCCAAGCCTTGAGGAGAAAGGAAAAGGTTAGAGACTTGGTGGTTGAGAGGGCGAGTAAATTACCTCTCAACATGCAGCAATAGAAGAAGCCTCAGAAGCAACTTCATGAAGTTGTGGAGCAACCACAACTAGAGCAGCTGAGAGGAGACCGAGTGGAGGCATCCACTGAAGCATAGACCTCAAGTAGGGGAAATTTTGAGCCAGGTAGGAAGAGGGAGAACATGCATCGATAACTCTAGGTGAGAGGTGGGGCAATGTGAAGTGATAGTCCCAAGAGGGTTGAAATTAGGCAGGGTCCATTGAGAGGTTTTGTCTCATGGATTGTACCTTGCTATGGGAGCCCAAAATACATAGTAGTGGGAGGAATCAATGGAGGTTGATGCAGTCAGAGATTAGAGTGAAAGAGGCTAGATTAGTGAGATATTGAAGAGCGCTGGGAAGAATTGACAACAATGCAGAAAGGTAGAGTCAGCAGAAGCACATAGTTTTCAGTCGATAGAGGCAGTACCAGTGAGAGACTTTGGTGACAGATGCATCATATTGATTCAGGTTGGATGTTTTTTTTTCTTTTTTCTTTTCTTTTCAGTTTTTGGAGTTGTTGTAGGGTCCAACCCTAACCCCCTTATTTGTGTAATAGGGTCGATCATAGTTATAGTTAGTTAAAGAGTCAACAAAGGCCGTATTAATAATTGTAAGTGGTTGATCCGCATTTAAAGAAAGGGACACAATTAGTTGCAAACGGGCCATGGTATTAGATAGATGGTATTAAGAGAACCATGGTACAGACCCATGGTATTACATGTATGAATCCTATATAAAGGATAGAGACTCTTGAGGAGCATCGTGTCTTATTTTGTAATCGAGCTCTGCTCTATTGGAGGTTTCCCCCTCGAAGAGGCAAGTGAACATTGCTTTCATCTCTAAATAATAAAATACTTGTTGTTTTTCTCATTTTGTTCTGTGTTCTAGGTTGTATTTCTTCGTATATTTGGTAGTCTGGCACCTTCTTGTAGGACAAGAGCATAACAAGAACACATAGTTTTTAGTTGATAGAGGTAGTACCAGCGAGAGACTTTCATGAAATATGCATCATACTGATTCAGGTTGGATGTTCAGTTTCAGGAGTTGTTGTAGCAACAACACTAGAGAGAAGTGTTGCATGCAGAACATTCCAAAGGTTCAGGATCATGATAGAGTTGAGTTCCTTTCTTGTTGAGCGGGAGTGTTGAAAATAACAACAAGAAATGTTAAAAATAACATCTAGAAAGTCCAATTTAATTTGTCCTTGAATTAAATTCTAATTCTTTTCTCATAGCAATTTGTAATACTTAATTAAGTTCAATTGACTTAATTAACTAATTTCGAGTTGGAAGTCTATCTGGAGTCATGTAAGTGTGATCCATAATTTTTAGGGTTCCAGGATGAGCTTATTTATGAGTTGTAATTAGATAAACTTAGTTTATTGATTTATGTTCAATTAAATTAGTTCTAAATATTTGTGGAGCTAATAGAGGATTAATAGTTAGTTGGTGCACTAGTGCATCCACAAGTGTCACTCCAGTTAACTAAAGATTCCTTTGTTAGAAACTCATGCATGTCGATTTAGAGAAAGACCCAATTGAGACTAGAGTGTAGGGACAATGTACTAATAGTTGTATGATTTACTGAGTTGTAAATATCATGCATGCAATCAGAGAAGGACCTAATTTTGGATTGCGTAGTTATGGATGAGGAATTTCCCTTTAAATATGAGCTAATTATCTCAGGAATTGTGCAAAGAATTAAAATCTTGGAGGCTTGGAAATTTGGCTAACTATTGGCCAAAGGAAGTCATTGGGTGGAGGATAGGAAATACATGTTAAGCTCAAGGTTGGGTAGATCATATTGTATTCATCCAAATTCTTTGACCAAGGGCATAAGGAATTAGGGGTTTGGAGAGTAGCATAAGAGGCTAGAGATTGGCTTGAGCTTGCCTGTGAGTAAGGAGATTGATCATACTGATTGTTGGGATTGTCCTTGTGAGAAAAATCATTGTATTATCATCTTGGATTTTTGATTTAATGAAATAAAGATAGTGGGGGTTTTTAGCTGAGGCTTTCCTCGAATACTTATTGTGTTATGCGCCATTGATTTATCTTATTCATATTGTTTTCATTGATCTATTGGCTTTAGCTGGTTGAAAGTAGAAGTAGATTCTTGTCCCGTGCTTTAGTAAATTACATGAGCTTGTGAATCTACAAGAAATTGTACATGTACTTGTTATTGTGGTGATTTGATGATTGTTTTGTCATGGTTATTAATCTAGTTATATGTTCGTTATAAGCATGGAATTATAATCTATTCTAGCTATGAATTGTTCAGGATTTGATAAGTATTTGATGGTTATTGAATGCACGGGCTAACAAATGTTATTGTAGTTATTATGAGAGGGAAATAAACCTTCTTGGTGAATCTTAGATAATTTTCTGACTCCTATGTTCATATATGCATTCATGACTTGTAGATTACATGTTCATCATATGTTTGATGAAATGAGTGTCATGGTTAGGCCTAGTTAGGTCAAGTTTCTGATTCAATTTTGTATGGTTAGCATTGTCATTAAGTTACTCATCATTCAGGAAAGTTTGAAGAGGTTTTGTGTAGTGGTCTGGAGGCTGGCTTGGAATTGTGGCTCAGATATCAGGACCACACCATATGAACTAAGGATTTTGGGTCACAATTGCATTCAGACAGGCTTATGCATGCAGTTGGAGGGTCACAACCGCACTCATGTAGGCTGGTGCATGCGGTTGGGAGTCTAGGTCACTAAAAAAACTATCTATCTCAAGGTTCAGTCACCTAGGGTGGTTCTTTGGCCTCTGGGTGTCCTCTAAGCCCATAGGATGTCATTTTTTGGTTAGTAAGTCTCAATTGTCAGTCCCACTTCCATAATTGAAGCTTGGAGGTCGGTTCATGCCATAATAACTCTTTGTCTCATGTTTAACTTGGAAGGCTAGTGAAATTGGGTAAATGTGGCGTGGGAGTGGTTAGAGATTGGTATCAGAGTGAGTTCCATTTTCTTTGGGTGATACCTAATACCATAAGATGGTATCACAGCATGGTTCAAATACTTGGATTGGATATGGTTATGGTTAGCCCATTCAACCCATTCGAATATATGCATGTTGTTATGCATGCATTGTCATGATTATGGTTGTCATGCATGAGGTAATTGTATGCAGTTAGTGTTATCATGCATGATGTTGATATATTGATATGATTATGTATATATATGTATCATGCTAATATGGACCGGTTTTGTAGATGAGATACTCTCCCCTAAAATTCACTGAGGTATGTTGATCATTTTTATATTTAGTTATGTGATATAGTGTGTTTGCAGGAAGAAGAGGATTAGAGATGACTAGTAGAATGGTGGATTGTAGTTCACGAGACTCTCCTTATAGATCATATGAGTAATATAGAGATGAGAACTCTCCTGACATAACAGACACCTTGAGAAGTTTACAAGCAAAATTTAAAATTTGCAAGGCAGATAATGACATAATCATTTAGTCACAGGAAAGACTTACTGGGGCACATGAGAAGCAAGAAGAATTCAATGCAGTTATCCTTCAAAGTTTTTCATATTTTTAGAGACATGGACAACCATGTATCAATTATGGACATGAGGACAAGACTAATGGGGCATACGATAATATATCTCTATCATGTCACATGTTAGACGGGGATGACACAGTCAGAGGTGGTATTTCCTTGGACACACCTAATAGGAGAGGCAATGGCTACAGGTTCAGACATGTATCACTGTCATCGTCACTATCATCCTTATAGGAGGAGTGAGAGGGGATATTTTCTGGACGAGTTCAAGAAATCCAAGCCACCTAGATTTGATGGAGAGCTGAAGAAGCTAGAAGATGCAGATGCCTAGTTTCTTGGAAAGAAGAAGTTCTTTGAGATGCATGATTACACAGAGAACATGAAGGACAAGATAGCTATTTTTAGCCTCAAAGGGAAAGAAAGCATCTAGTGGGGATATGTGAAGCGTGTTAGGGACACCTGGACAAAGGATTTGAGTTGGCATGAATTCAAGAGACTCTTCAGGAAGAAGTACTTGTTAGAAAGGTACTATGACAGAAAGGCCAAAGAGTGTATGAACTGAAGATGGGATCTATGATAGACGAGGAGTACATGACTAAGTTCCTAGAGTTGTTGAGGTATGTGCATTATCTTAAGGATGAGAAGAAAAAAGTTTAGATATTTATCAGTGGACTACAATTAACATTTAAGACTCAGATTAAGTATGATGAGCCTTAGTTACTAGAAGAAGTCATTGGAAAGTTGAAGTACTATTATGAGAAATTAAATCATAAGATCGAGTCTAAGTAGGGTTGTAAAGGGAATGGAAATACTAAAGGAAAGAGGCCACCGAAGTGGGAAAGACTTCAGGATGTAGGTGAGAAGGAAATGTTGCTTTGTACAAGAAATTTAATGTAGTTGAGAAGGGACATGGACATCAACAAGAGTAGTGGCAAAGAACCATTGCAATGTTGGATATGTGGAAAAGATCATTGCAAGAAGGATTGTCTGTTGTATCAGGGTGGCAGGCCTTAGATCTACAGTTCTTAGGAGGCATAGACAGTTGGGGATGTGGGCGAGGGCATTCCTCAGATCTATGCAACTTTTGATAACAAGCAGGAAAATCACTAGGCATCCATTATTGAGATGGAAGGTAGGCTTTGTGATCAAGTTGTTTCCATTTTGATTAACCTTGGATCTAATTATAGTTATGTTAATCCTGACCAGGTGGATAAGTGTGGTTTGAGAAAAAAAGTGCACGTAGAGTCTTGGTTGGTGCAATTAGCTACATGTACTAAGAAAATAGTTCACCATTGGGGAAGAGCTTGTACATTTGAGCTGAATGGGATGCCTACATCAGTGCATCTAAATGTACTTCCTTAGGGTTTGTACAATATGCTTCTGGGTATGTATTGGTTGTACCTTCACAAGACTAAGGTGGATTGCTATGAAAAGGCTATGGAGTGCTTGGATGATGATGGAGAAAAGAGAATCTTGCAGTGTAAGAAGAAGAATACATCAATGAGAATAGTTACAACCATGGAGGCAAAGCATAGATGCAAGAAAGGGTGTGTATTGTTCGCAGTGCATGTTTCTAGTTATAAAGGTAACAATGTTGAGGATGCAGAAGTCTTGAATAGGTATATGGTTTTGTAGCAGTTTCAGGATGTATTTCTAGTAGAGATTTCAGAGTTTCCTCCTCATAGGGAAGTGAGTTTCTCTATTGAATTGGTACCAGGAGCAACATCAACATCAAAGGCACCTTACAGGATGAGCATTCTAGAGCTAGTGGAATTGAAGTTGCAGTTGAAGGAAATGCTTGGCAGGGGATACATTAGGCTAAGTGTTTCACCTTGGGGTGCAACAATGTTCTTTGTGAAGAAGAAGGATGATACTCTCAGGTTGTGAATTGATTACAATAATTTGAACAAGGTGAGGATCAAGAACAAGTATCCTTTGCTGCAAATTGATGACTTGTTTGACCAGTTGAAGGGAACAACAATGTTCTTAAAGATTGATTTGAGATCATGATACCATCATTAAAGAAGAGGACATCTACAAGACTGCATTCCAGACTAGGTATGGACATTATGAGTTTGTTGTGGCTGCTTTTGGTTTGATTATTTCTCCAACTACTTTCATGTGTTTGATGAATATTTTGTTGCGCCCTTATCTGGACAAGTTTGTGATAGTATTAATTGATGATATATTGGTATATTCTAAGAATGAGGAAAAGCATGCAAGACACTTGGAAATAGTGTTAAGAATGTTGAGAGAACATAAGTTGTATGCCAAGCTTAGTAAGTGTAGTTTCTTTCAGACAAAAGTTCATTACTTGGGACATGTTGTTTCAAAGGAAGGCATAATAGTGGACCTATAAAAGATTATATCTATCACGGAATGGGAAACTCCTAGGAATGTGGATGAGGTTAGATCATTCATGGTGTTAGCAAGTTATTACAGGTGGTTCATTAGGACATTCTCATAGATTTCCTATTTTATTATATCCTTGCAGAGAAAAGGAAAGAAGTTTGAATGTATAGAGGAATTTGCAACTAGTTTTGAGCAGTTGAAGCAGTTGCTTACAAACACTCCAGTTCCAAAGATTGAAAATCTAGATAAAGAGTTCATGGTGTGTATAGATGCTTGCAAGAGAGGACTTGGTGGAGTCCTGATGCAAGAGGGACAGGTGGTATTCTTAGTGATTATGATTTGAGGTTGATAGAATCAATAGTAAATGTTTTACTCTTTCAATCAAATCTAAGCACGAACTAATCCTTTCACCAAAGATGTTTATTTATCTCATTGAACACTTCACAGATGGGAAAATATTTCATTATTTAGTAGAAAGTTCAGTAGATCATCGACGAAGTATAAAGTTATTCATTTGCAATAGTAAATTGGAACCCATAGATTCAAGGAGATCGTAAATCATAGAACCTCAATAAAGTCCTCTAGGATGAATTATCTAATAGGTGAAAATGAATAACTGAATTTCACTCTATTGTAGATTTTTTGAAATATTAGTTTAGTTAAATGAACTTCACTTGATTGGAGATAAAAGTTTTTGAACACTCTAGATATTGAAAAATATGTAATCTATTGAAGTTTGATTATTCTATATCAAACTATGGAATAACTGAACCATATGCAATCACTTAGTTATTTCATAGTTTAGTATGAAGTCAGTCAACTATTTGCAATCAAGTAATTACAAATAGTTCAACTATTTCATATTACCATGATTTACTCGATTGTAGATAGTTTAATTATTTCGTACTACATAGTTTACGCGATTGCAGATAGTTCAATTATCTCATAATACCATAATTCTCTTGATTGCCATTAGTTCAGTTATTTGATACTGCCCTAGTTTACTCGATTGCAGATAGTTCAATTATTTCATACTACCATAGTTTAGTATGGAATAACTGAACTTCATGAGATTGCGAATAATCAAGTTATTTTATACTACTATAGTTTACTCGATTGCAGATATTTTAGTTTTTCCATACTACCATAAACTATGGAATAATTGAACCTCATTAGATAAATAACAATTTTTTTTATATGAAGATTGCATATTTTTGGATATCTTATGTGTTCCGAACTTCATTGGATTGTAGATATATCTGTATAGAATAACTTGATCCTAGATGGTTCCGTTATTTCATACTACCATAGTTTAGTATGGAATAACTGAACTTCATTAGATTGCAGATAGTCCATTTATTTCATCCTATTATAGTTTACTCGATTGCAGATATTTCAATTTTTTCATACTATCATAAACTATGGAATAACTAAATTTCTTTATGGAATAACTACACTTCATTAGATATATTAAAGATCTTTTTATATAAAGATTGTAGATTTATGGATATACTAAGTGTTCTGAACTTCACTGTATTGCAAATATCTCTTATATAATCACTGAACTTCACTAGATTGCAAATTTTCACTCGATTGTAGATATCTCTTATAGAATAACTGAACTTCACTAGATTGCAAATTTTCATTGGATTGCAAATATATCTATATAGAATAATTGAACTTCACTAGATTGCATATTTTTGGATATTGCAATTATATTTGTATGGAATAACTGAATTACACTAGATTGTAGATTTTAGGAAACTAAATTGAATTGCACTAGATTGCACTTTTTTGGAAATATCTGTATAGGAATGAGGTAAACAACTATATTTTTCCTTTCCTTACAAATGTGCAATAAATTAATATTTTGTCTTTCCTTCCTAATATGTGATAAATTAATATTGTAGTAAATAGACCTAGAGGTTTAATATTATTACAGACCCAAAGGTTTAATAATATTTAGAGAGATCTTTGGCTTTGGGATATTGATGGTCGTATTTAGATCTGGGTTTTGACTTAAAAGATTCCTCCCTCCAGATATCTTTAGCTTTGGGGATTTGATTTTAGATATTTTGAGATTGGAACCTCTTAATAATTTAACTATTTAAATTAATTTGTTAAACCGAAAGGTTTTAAGTTTTTTTGTTTTTTTGGTTACTACACCAATTTTCTTTAAGTTTTGTTTATTTGTTTGTTTAGCTGAGTTGAAAATAAACAGGAATGCAACAAATATCAGATATAACCATAAATATAGAGATGTAGCAGAAAGAACACTTCGTTTTCATTAATATCAAAATACTGAAATATGTTTACAAACAGAATGGAAATAAACTAGCTTGGGCAATGGTAGCTCATCTCTAAGAAGAGATGTGTAACAACCCAAAATACAGATATCTAATTAACTTATTAACATTAAATTTAAACGCTTACCTAAGCTTACTTGTGGTAGAAATAGGCTTACCGCAATAGGGTTTTGGGGAAGACTCTCCTCCCAACCGTAGGCTCAATTGCGCAGGATTCTGCTACAACTGGCCACCCCCGAGCCTTCAATCAACGACTACTGCCAGTATTCCTAAGTCTTAGTATACCATTCTCCCAAGAGAATGAAAGATAGAACTTCGGAATGATGGAACCCCTCCCATCCTCCTCACCATTCATTAAATAGAACAAAACATTGGAAGGGGAACCACATGCACACCCTCCATGTGTCTGCATGCTACTTTTTCTTTACTTTCCTTTGATTTTTTTAGCTTTCTTGTTTTTCTTTCCTTCTTTTTGATAATTTCCTTCTTATATTAGAGTTTTAATATGGTTATTACTATTTTTATTTTTATTACTTATTTCTTTTAATATCATTTTTTT
>APFE031390983.1:18975-64853 GCA_000404065.3 Pinus taeda | reverse complement strand
GGAACCACTCTCAAACATCCCGAGTCATTTCATGGTAATGTTAAAAATTTAAGTAAAAGGATGAAAATGAAGATTAAACATTACCATGAATAGCATATCAATACTAGGGCTTAGACCTGATCATGACGCTGCCAAAATGCTTGCCAAATGAAAATATGCGTGGCTGTAATGACCAAATGCGGCCTTTTCATACCTGCGCAAGTTACTTTTTGAGCCTAGCGAGTCTTGGAAAACAAGACACGATTCCCAAAATCGTGACACGCAGATGAAAATCGGGACACGACCTCAGATTCGATGAGTCAGGAAAGGACACGACGTGCCATTGGATTTGGACACGAATCAGGGCAGAATCGCGTCGGACACGCTGGATTTGGGATTCGAGGGGCCTCTAGGACGAATCTGGTTATCTAGGTTGTGAGTTAGATTTTAAATTTCATTTTAATTGTATATATTTATTTAGTTTGGTTTAATGATTTTAAGTTTTATTTACTTTAGTTTTTACTTAGGATAGTTTTGTTTTATTTCATTCATGAAAAATAAAAAATTTCATAAAAATAAAAAAAGTTAAAAAGGGTAGGGTTAGCCTTTAGGATTTATTTAAATTCAAATTTAGATTTAAATTTTATTTATTTAGACTTTCGTTTTGTTTTATTTTATTCTTAGAATTTAAATAATCAAAAATTTATAAAAAAATCTCATTAAAAAAATATAATTTTTTTTTTTTTGAAAAGATTAACTAAAAACCGAAAATTCATTTTGGTGTCTTTTGTGGTATCTATGTTCCACTTCTCTATAGTTAAATGCGCTTAAATGTTTATTTAAAGATTGGCTATTGAAAAGTGGTGAATCATTTTGTGAGTTGGATAGCATTTAAATTTTATGGTCGTTTAAAGCATTTGATTTTTTGAAGTTTAATTGTTGGAGCATTGTTAAAGCATTGTGCATTTATTGATTATCTCGCATTTGGCAAAATTAATCTTTGCTTGGGTTATTTGATGATAAATGATTACAAGGTTCATATTTCTGCAACATTTAATAAATAATCATTTAATCATTAACTCCATAAGGAACTGGTACATCAAGTTCTAAAATCAATCAGGTGCTAAATTGTCTTGCTGTGTCTCCCAACCCAACTAGTCCACAGTTGGTCTTCCTTTATCCCATAGGGTCTACACCCGTTAGCCTTGGGAGACGGCTTAAATGGAGAGATCAAGGATCAGGGTGACAGCCCCCGGTCTGAGCGTTGTCGCACTGCCCAGACAATCTGCGTGACAACAAGACCTAATTGTGCTTTCCTTGGATATTTTACTTGAAGCTTTAAATAATTATCATTAGCATTCTACATTGAGATTGAATAAGTGCTCTATTGTGGACTTGTGATAAAGTATATATATTTAGTTCTCAAGTTAAGTATTTTCATTTGATGTTGTGAGCATTTTTAAAATTGGCATAATCGAGATTATCGATCGAATTTCTTAAATAAGTACTTAGTGCATAGCTCAAGTTAAATCATAATCTAAGTGCTCTAAAGCGTTAACATCCTCCTAAATAATCATCCTCTTTCCTCACATTGCATCTGCATTTTAAGTTAGTCTTGCATTTAATAATTGACCTCCAAGCATAAGCTTGGTTGAAAGAAAGATTGGAACACCTCTGCTTCTTCTCTTGAGAAGTCTAGTCTTTATTAGTGTCTAAAACAGTGACCTTGCAGTCGTCAAAGCCACAGTTTCTACAGCATCGGAGGCACCGAGTACGTTAGATTTCAACAAGAAGGATCATTAATCACCCGCTTGTGTGCTTCACCTTGACTTTTCTCTGCCATTCACTATAAAGTTTAGGCTCAATACAGACAAAGATCAAAGGACATACTTAGAATAGGCATTTGAGTATAATCAACCAAGATTCCTGCATTTCACTTAAGTCATAGGAATTGCATTTTCATAAAGAATAGTACTCATCAAAGCAGCAGTTGTCCCTGCTATACTTGATCTCAAAATTTGTAAAGTAGGAGTATTGAACTCCATAAGGCACTGGTTTCAAATAAATCCTTAACATCTTGCTAAATCTAAACAAGTACTTGGTCATTCAACTATGTCTCCTTGATTAGTTGATTCCCAGCTAGTCCTTCTTCATCTCATTTCCATAGGGTCTACCCCCCATAGTTTGTTGTTGGGAGACATTTTAAATGGAGAGGTTGGGAATCAGGGTGACAACCCCCCCAACCTAACTCATTGTCGTGGTGCCTATATATTTTGAGCGACAACACCTCCTATGCCATAGCTCAATGGGATTGATCTCCGTATGAACCAAAGCTTGAGGAGGTGGTGTAATAACTCTATAAAGGCTTCCTTCACGACCTCCAATAACCCTAGATTTATCAATGCTAGAATCTTTTCCCCAAACCAATACTTTTCCATCAACAAAAGAAACTCTATCCCCTTTATCTTCTAAACAAGAAATAGAAAGAAAATTCTTTTTCAAACCTAGAACATATAGTATGGCGTTGAGGTGCAGATTTGATCCCTTTTCTAGCTTCAACGATGTTAATCCTAGGCCTGTAACAACATAACTTTTGTTGTCACCCAATTCCACTATATGCGAAGATGGCTCCTTTGATAGTGTATGAAGTTGTTTAACATCTCCTATAGTGTGCCTTGATGCTCCACTATCAATGATCCATGCATTGTCATCACTAAGAGAACATGTAAGAGTAACGAAGAACCCTTGTCTTTTGACATTGTTGAATAAGTAGTAGATGACCTTCTTGATCTAGCTTCCAGCAGTGTTGATACCCATTCTCATGTAGATTATCAAAGAGGGAGAATCCATGCCAACAAAGTGATCTTCAACTTTTCCTGACCTTAGCTCTGATACCATGTTGAGAAATCAATGCAAGTAGATTAGGGTTTGATTCCTCTTTCTTGATAATTACTTGTGATTTATGTTGCCTTCTTTTACTTCTTTATTATCTTATCTTTCATCAAGCAATTACCATATTATGTGTGTATGAACATCACAAAAACACAAGACACAAGACGTAGGCACTATACTAGGGCAAAACCCCCCTCGAGGGGAAAACCTAGTAAAAAATTATCTTCCTTCAATAGTATTCTTTGAGACTCTTCAACCTAGACAAAGACCAAACCTCCCCTCCACACCAAGTTAGCCTTCCCAAATCTTCGACCCCTTTAAAACAACACTTCTACCCCAACAACTTCGACTATGCATCAACTTACGACATCAGGCAACAATACATGGAAGACTGCAATCTCCCAAACTAGGGCACGAAACAGAGAGAGAGTAGCATGAAAACTTCGATTTCTTCCTTCTCCTTAGACTTGACCCAACTTGCACTTCCTTTAGACTTCTTTTACCCACTTCGCACTTTTCCAGCTTCCTTAAAGATATTGAACTTGCCTGAGATGAGATGCTCTAAATGAATTCAATCTCCTTATATTTATAGACTCCAAGTGAGTTCGAATTGGTGTCCTTAGGCCGACTTGATCTCCTTTAGGCTGACTTGGTGTGGAGGTTACATAAATCATATTTGACTCAATAATAATCCTTTTGACATTATTCAAAAGCCCAAGAAGGGTCTCTTTAAATGTACAATGACTCTATTGATTTAATATTAATCCTAGGAGTCCACAATGGGGACTTTGACTAATATAATGATGACCCAACCATGAAACCCATGCTTTAATAAGTCATTGATACAATAATAAAAATTCTTTTCTTTATTCTTTTGACAAGTACATTTTATGATGACTCAAATACATTAATTAAGACCAAACCTAGTTACATTTTCCAACAGTAATATCATCTTCAAATGAACCTGTAAGAACGAAATAAAGACTTCCATCCATGACTTATTTAGATACCTTGGAGAAGAACTTGATAATGCAACTTTTGATAGATTCAAGGAGACTCCTAAGAGTCTTGACACCTTCCTTCATGTATCTTGCTATTGTAGAGGGAGAGAGAAGACAGTTGCTTCAAGAATGTCTTCAAACAAGAATGCCAACAAAATGTGATCCTCAAGTTGTCCTTCCTTCACCTTAGCTCCAATACCATGTTGAGAAATCAATATACTAGAAGATTAAGGTTGATTCCTCTTACTTGATAATTACTTGTAAATGTGTGTTGGCTTTTATTACTTTTATTATGTTTTCTTCATCAAACAATTACCAAAACACGAAGTACATGAAGATCACAAAAGACAAAGAACACAAGGATGTAGGCTCCAAGCCAGGGCAAAACCCCACAAGGGGGAAAACCCAAACAACTCTTCTTATAGAATCAAATCAAAGTGAGGAATCCGAGACCCAAGAACCACGACCAAGACCTCCACAAAGAACTAAGTCAGCCCTCCTTCAAATCTCCTCCAATCAAATCAAAGTCCACAAAAGTCAAAGCTAGTCAAACCTTGTCAAATCTGGTCAAGCACAAAATTTCAGACCAGGAATTTGGACCTGCAGTACAGACCTGTAATTTCAGACCTGCAACTTCGCAGAGTTGCCCCAGCATCTTTGCACGTGTGAGCAGAAACAAGCCAAAAGCCACTGAATTCTCTCCCCTTTGATTTCTTCTCTCTCCCTTGACATTGCCCTTGAAATCGATGAGTATGATAAGTGATCAAATGAGGTTAAAGTCTCTTCTATTTATAGCTTTCTAGGAGGTCGAGTAGGTGCCTCTTCTAGGCCGACTTGTCTAGGCAGGGCCGACTTGGTCTTGTGGTGAAAAATTCACTCTTTTGACTCAATTAAAAAAACAAAAAAATCTTACAAATAGTCCAAATGGGAATTTGACTCAATACATCTTAGAAGCATGAAAGACATGCTTGACTAATGAAATAATAATAATAATCATTTATTTTTGTTCTTCTTGTTTTAACTTTTACATGATTACATGAAATACATATTGATACAAGTACAATGGTAATTATGAAGACCAAACCTAGTTACATTTTTCAGCACTTCCTTGGCCATAAAATAGACAATTAAATCTTCTATGACCAGATTTGAATATTATAAGGAAAAGCATTATAAAGCACAAAAAACAAATTGTCACACGGTTAGATAAAAAATAAAAAGGAATTGTGTTACTATCATTTCCGACAGCATAATAACTTGGAAAACATGTCTTTTAGACTATACATACTGGACTAATTCTGTCTGAGATGGTATGTCATCAAGCCGTCTCTGGAGTAATGCAACTGCTTGATGCTTCTTTGCAAGCTCCTACAAGAATCGGAAAGCCAAATTATTTTAAAAAACATAAGCAAAGGAAAATGAGATGTGGTCATACAGAGACTAAACTTCAAGAAAAATATTAAAGATCTTTGTGAACAGTAGACAAATTTATGGTGTCTAATCACACTGCCAAAATACAACAGAGCCCAACTGAACCCTTGTTTAAACAGAATACTCTGAATTGTAAAGATTTTCAATGTAATCAAAACTGGTGAGTTAGCTATATCCTATATTTATTCTATTATAAAGGAGTCACGGTGCTGTGTGTCCTATATTTATTCTATTATAAAAGAATCACGGTGCTGCAGCAATGTAATGAGAATATATATAATGTCAACAGTATAGTTTGCACTTAGCACTAGGTTGATATAACCATATTTTTAATCTGCCATCCAGCTATTTTGCAGACTTTAAAATATTAAATAAGCAGATCCTTGCGGATAAAGCAAGACCTAGCTGTGTGGGTACAACATGTTGAAGAAAGTGTAACTAGGTTCGGTCTTCATAATGTAATTTTGATATTTGTATTTATTTAAGAAAAGAGAAATTATTTTTATATTATTTGTCAATGAGTTTCTTGCTCATTGAAGTAGGTCAAGCACATGTCTAAGTGCTTCTAGGAAATCAAAAGGTCAATGTATTTATGTAAGACCCTTAGAGGGCATGTTAGACTGTATAAAATTGTATAAGAGTCAAAGGAACACCTCCAAGACAAGTGCAAGTCCTCTCCATGCAGCAACATCCTCCAAAAGGAAGCTAAACGATGAAAATGATGAAGAAACAGTCAAGTCAGCCTAAAGACATCATGTCGGCCTAATGTCGGCCTAAAGGAGGGACAGTCCTCTATATATAGAGGCTGTCCACTTCCCCGTCAACATCATCCATCAAGCTCTGAAATCAGGGAAGAGATAAGCCGAGAAAAGGAAGGAGAAGCAAGTCTAAAGGGTCCCCAAAAGTGCAGCGAAGGATGGAGGAAGCTCAGCGAAGGTAGAGGACTGTTTCTAGGGCTAGAAACAGTCACACATGCAAAGAGGAGGAGGACAGATTGTGGGTACAACAGCAGTAGTATCACAGTTCAAGTTTTGTTGGTGTATGGGCTAGTTACTAGGCCTACAAGGCTTCTGAAGTCAAGCAAAGAAGTCCCTCTGTCTATCGAAGATAAAAAGATTATTATTCTCCAAGGGAACCATCCACACGTGGGAAAATTAGGGCTGCTGTACAGTCACCTCAGTGTGAAGACATATCTCAAGAAGTATCTTGTTGAATCAAGAGAAGGGCGTCTCCTTAAGTAGAGAACATCTCTAAGAGAAGAAGAAACATATCTCATCAAGAAGTTCACATAAGCAAGGTCTATCTCTAGACAAGCAGCAAAGGAGGATAAAGTTCTGGGGAGCAAAGTGCCGGAAGAAGGAAGTCTATGTGCTGGGGAACATAGTGCAGAAAAGAGGAAGGACTTGACTTGTGCTTGGAGGACATCCTAGTCAAGGGTCTAGCGTTTGGCATTAGTCAATAAGAAGCTTCAATATGAGAAACTTACTAAAGGGTTTTCCTCTCTAAGAGAGAGAGGTTTTGCCCTGGCAGAGAACCAACATTTGTGTTCTTGTCTTTTTTATTTTGATAGAAGTTTGATGAAACATACACTATAATAATAAGAATAAGATCATGCTAAGATAATTGTAACAGTGCATCACAAATTGTTATCAAGCAGTGAAGAATCCTAACAAACACCACTGCCCTTCATTCTTCAACACAACAAGACCCTTTTCAAGCATATGTACAAATAAGACTTCCCATTAGACCAAACGATTACAAAAGTACGTGTAGAGTTCAGACTAAAAAAAAGACTAAAAAAACCGCATTACAGAGTTTGATTTCTGATTTAATCTAAGAATGTATCCAATGATATTAACTAGCTTGACACTCAACACGCAATAGTACCAACTAGTAGTGTTTAACAGCTACACCTGTTACTTGAATAAGAATGCAAAGAATGCACAAGCATCAAGTAGGTTGTTTTAGCTTTAAAAATGCGTTAAGTCAAAGGTACAGGTAGGACTCCTCACAATGATTTAAAAAAGGTGGGTTAGCATAAGTTACTGCCGTATTACAGTCCAGGTATTTATACACATGTAGGTATCTGGCCACATTCACATGCATGTATCTGCTTACATGTCAAATCTATTAAATATGGCTAAGCTGCTGCCTGCTAATAATAATTAAGTGCGATGACAGGAAAACAAATATAGTTACAACATTACTAACCTAGTTTAATCAATGAGATTTGGGGCCCCTACCAGCAGTGGCAGGCATGACTTGTCAGAAAGGAAAAAGGGACTGCGGGGTAGTGACTGAAAGTGGACAGCACATCTACAAGAGAGGGTCCCCAATTAGGAGCACTGGCAGTGCTCCAAAGGGGGAGTACTAGAAAGACCTGTGTATGTTGGCCAAAGGCTGTCTAGGTAACTGCAAGGCTATACAAAACGGTTTTCACAAGTCTTCATTTCATCATTAATCATTGATTCAATCAGTATCATTGTACTATTTATAGGATATCAGGATGTATTTACTAAGTTTGCTTGGGATCATAAGTTCATATTCTTTCAACATTGAACACCAATAACTTCATCGATCAAACTCAACAGTAAATTACACAAGATACCTATTTTTAGGTGTGGCAAGCTGGTATACACATCGGTTGTGTTGAAGCAGGTCAGATTTTCAAGTTATCTAAGGGTTAATATTTTATAAAAATGAGCAAATACTTTTCAAACCTTATAAATATTAAAAAGGAACTGTAGGACACCACAATTTTCTTCTGGCTTAGAGCTCAGCAAATTGGTCCAACACTCATCGAAATTTTATGCTTCATGGTAATGGTTTAAATACCTAAGCAATCTGGGAATTCCAAAGAAATATAATCTAGGAATACTACAGCAATACCTTTGAAAAACTATGTGGTGGATGCTTAAGTAACAACAGCAATCTAGATGGATTTATCAATTGTTAATACACCATTTCTCTTGCTGGAATATTCATGCTTTTTGGATTTAGTTCTCAGCAGTACTGTGTGATTAATTCATGGTTCTACAATGTGGTGATGAGCGAATTTGGATATATATGGTTTTGCTCTTTCCAAGTGTTTGCATGGGCACTAATGTTTGGTATAAACCTTAAATTGGCATAATAATTTCCAGCATAGAATATGGATCTTCCATTCACATATTTCAGCACTTTCTGAGAAATATTTGTGGACGAACATTTGATTTTGGTTTGTGAGCAGCTGTGCTTGCACCATAATCTGAGATTGGGACTGCATTATATTGTAGGTTCAACTGCTGAAAAATAATTATTTGTAGTTTAGCACAATTCACACATTAAGCACATCTTGGCATTTTGGAATCTCACACAGCAGTTGATCAAACCATTTCCATGTTCCAGCATTACATGGCTATGATAGTTATTGAATGAATGGCAAGAATTGGTAATTGATCACTTATTCTGATCACTGATGATTTTCCTAATTCTCTTTGAATCGTTTCCAGCACTTTAGCACAAGTATATATTGATAGTTGGTTTTGTTGCTATATGAAACTTGTGTTACAAACATTTTGCATACTTCAAATTTAATATATCAAGGCAACTATGATCATTTGATCAATAATTTACTGTCAATCCAAGCTGATTTGCACTCTCATCTTCTCACTCAATGATATAGGCTTGGTTGACCATTACGGATGCCCCCTATGCTAGAGTAGTTTCCTGAGTCTGAAGTGTGAGGCAAGGCCACCTAGGTGACAGTGGGTGGCTTGCCTGTAGTGCCTCTAGGGTCCCACAATTTGTGGTTAGGACATTTCCACCTAGCAAGAGTTTGACCAATAACAGAGCACGTGATCATATATTATGTTACTCATATGTTGGTTATACTATATGTTAGTCACTGTTACCCCTCTTTCAGCAGAGGTACTCCAAAACCTTTTGGCCACAGCATATCAGCCCAACGGATGTGCCTCATAGCCTTGCAATGTTAGATTTTGTAGCTCAGGCAGGTGTTCTAGTCTCGGGAGGTGTCAATTAGGCTAACGACATGAGAATTAAATATCTCCAAGCCCAGTAAATTTTCCTATGGGAAAATGTCTTAATTAGATTATTAACCAGTTTTTAATTATTTTCCTAAGTCTAAATTAGGAAAATAATCAGTATTAATTGAGACAAATTGATTTCTCTCTAGTGACTTCTAGAAAAAGTGTTTGATGGAGTCAAGATGATCTTAGCCATCAATCGGGATTAGGTCTTGGCCATTCAATTCTCAACGAGAGATTACAAGAAGTTGATGGGTATCTTGGAGATCATTTGATTGAGTTGAAGCACAGTGATAGCATGGGGTTGACACCAGCGAGGGTTTTAGCAGTGATTGAGTGAGAAGAAATTTTCCAGAGCATATTCTTCATCTAAGCATCTTCCAACTTCTAAGTTTCATAGGGAGATTCTGCAAGCGCTGAATTGTTTTGCAGAGGGCTAATTTTCTCCAATGGTGCGAATTACCATAGGGAGGTGATTTTCCAGGAGTGTGAATTGCCAAAGAGAGGCCGATTTGTTGGAGAGGCCAATTTACAGGAGGGTCGAATTACCAGTCAAGGTCGATTTTCCAAGAAGGTTGAGATTCTCCAGTTGTGCGAGTTGCCAGTTGAGGTCAAATTTCTCCAGGCCACATGTGTGGGCCGCATTAGTGTTGTACAAGAGAGCCGAGTTGCTTCCAGAGGGCCGAATTGCTTCTAAAGGGGTGAATTTATTTGCCAAAGTGAAGATCGATTTTTGCCATAGCTTTGTCATTTTATGGCAAGCAATTTATGTAGTTTTCAATTACAAATTTGTTGAAGATAAAATAAAACCCTTATCTGCAGAATTGGTTTTCCCCACATCAGGGTTTTTCCAGCGACATTTGTCCATAAATATCGGTGTCTAATTTTATGCGTGTGGTTTTCTCAGTGCCTATGATTTTTTTTATTGGTGAATATTGTAGAAGTGTTTTTATTCAATGTGTGAAGTAAATAATTTTGCTAAGACAAATAATCATTAAAAGGTAGGAGAATAATTACCAATGAACTGCGATAATTTTCACATGGTATCTGACCAAATATAAAGCGCAGAGTGCAGGAGAGCAAACCAAGGGTTTATAAAACCCAATTCGATTTGTTCTAGATTTACTTGGAGTTTTCTGATTTTATTCTAAGAGTTTCAGAGAAATGGTTTAGTTGGTTTATGGGATCTGGACAAATTAGAGGGAGCAACTAACTTTCACATATGGAAATCCAAAATCCTGTAAATCTTGGAGGAGAATGGGTTAAAGGAATATGCGACCAGTGTTGTAGTCATACTAGCAGAGGTAGCACAACTTCTCAGCTACAAGAAGGAAGATGCCAAAACCAGGTGAATTATTTTGGATGGGGTCAAGGATCACATCGTACCTCATACAACAGAAGAAGATAAGGGGAAGAAGATGTGGGATGCATTTTGTAAACTCCATCAAGATAATAGTGTAAACATGAAGTTGATCCTGAGGGAGAAACTTCTAAGCACGAAACAAAACAAGGGGTGAAATTGTTGTGTCTTGACTCTTACCTTACAAGAGTGAAATGTATCAAGGAAGAATTGGTAGGTGTTGGTGAGAAAATTGAGGATGATGAGATTGTCAGGACAACCCTCAATGGGTTTACTAAAGAGTGGGATGTCTTCAAATAGATCATTATAGGAAGGCAAGATTTCCAGATTGGGAAATATTATGGTTAGATTTTCCTAGGAAGAACTTCAAAGAAGTCTCATCAACAGCACCAGCAACACTAGACAAAAGGGTGAGGGAGAACAGGAAAACGTGGGTCTTGCAAGGAACAAAGCAAAGAAGTGATCCAACAAAGGGTCTAACTCCAAGGGGGACAATAAGAAGGACCTACCAAAGGTCAAGTGCTACGGTTGTCACAAATTTGGCCACTATGTCAACAATTGCCCGCAGTGGAAGAAAGGTGACAAGAAGGGCAAGAAGCAGACAACAACTTCAACCAATGCAAATGAGCTTTCCAGCGATATGGAATAGGAGTTCGCACTCATAGCTTGCCTGACAAGCTCAACCTCACAAGTGTTTGGTACATAGATAGTGGGGCGTCATTCCATGTGACAGGAGTTAGGGAGTACTTCTCTAACTAAATGGAGGAGAAAATAAGATTCTAGATCAAGATGGGGAAAAAGTCCAAGTGCACTCATGTTAGGAGAGGAATAGACCTATTTTAGAGGGATCTTGGCAAGCCAATTCCAATCCACGATGTCTTACATGTGCTAGGAATGGGGATGAATATGATTTGTGTTTCTATGCTTTAGGATAAGGGGTACAATGTAATCTTTAGAGGAAAAAAGGTGTTGATTAAGCGCCAGAAGTGGAAATCACCCATAGTAATTAGACTCAAGAGCGACAAACTTTACAAGTTGTAGATGGATACTCCAAAGACACTAGTAAGCAACAACAATCCAAGAGATCAAGGAGAGTTTTGACATAGGAGGATGGCCATATCCATCATGAGACACTTAGTTGCTCATAGAGATAGTGACTGGTGTTCCAGAAGTGAGCACAGAGCACGACAATGTGTGTAAGGGATGTGTGCTGGGGAAGTTTGCTAAGGTAACTTTTCCAAGGAATGACAACATATCCAAAGGTGTACTTGATTTGATTCATTCTAATATATGTGGTTCAATGTCGACTCAATCTCTTAGAGGATGCGAATATTTCATTAACTTTATTGACGATCACTCCAGGAAGACCTGTATTTACTTCTTGAAGACCAAGGATGAGGTATTTAGTCGCTTCCAAGAGTTCAAAGCTCTTGTGGAGAATACGACAGGTAGGAAGATAAAGGTTATTTGGTCAAATAATGGAGGCAAGTACATAGGGAAAGCATTCCAGGAATTTTGCACGAGGGGGAGGCATCAAGAGGGAGTGGGTGGTTCCTTATAACCATCTTCGGTCAGATAATGGAGGCAAGTACACAGGGAAAGCATTCCAGGAGTTCTGCACCAGGGAGGGCATCAAAAGGGAGTGGACGGTTCCTTAAAACCCACAACAAAATGGGGTTGTTGAGAGAAGGAACCGTGCCATATTAGATATAGCAAGGGCCATGTTGTATGACCAAGATATGCAAAGATACTTATGGGCAGAGGCATGCAGTATTGTGGTATATATTCATAACAGGGTCCCATATAAGGCGTTGGGAAAGATGACACTCAAGTAAGCATTTACAGGAAAGAAGCCAGATGTCGGCCACCTTAGAATATTTGGCTATATGGCTTATTATCACAATCCAGGAAAAACATGTTCCAAATTAGGCTAGACTGCAAAGAAGAGGTACTTTGTTAGGTACAGTGAGACTTCAAAGGCATACCATTATTCCAGAGACCAAAACGATAAATGTGAGGAGAGATGTTCAATTCATGGAGGACAAGGCATATCGTAGGTCTAGAGATTTGCCAACAGCAGCTGATCATAATGAGCAGCTAGTGGAAGCTCCAAGGGTACCATAGTTGAATCAGGGATAAGACAGTACAAGTATCGTTACTAGTACGAGCATAGGCTCAGGTACAGGTGCTCCAAATATTTTATAGAGCATGGAGTAGCATATGCAGCAAATTCGGGAAATGCATCAAGAAGATGTGGAAGTCTAAATTCCACTGTCTACAATTGGCAGAAGGAATTGAGAGGTTCAGCAAACACTCAGGGATACTCGAGAGCAAACACTCAGGGAACTCCTAAGTCGACCAAGAGAGAGCAGAGACAACCAAACAGCTACACTGGCTACATGGCATTGGTGAGTCAGATCATGGATAGCGAGCCTTCCAGCTATCAGGAGGCTACACAGTGGCAGGTGCGGCAAGATGTTATGGTCGAGTACACCTCGATCATGCAAAATGATGTTTGGGAGGTGGTGCATAAACCGACAAACAAGGCGGTGGTTGTATCACACTAGATCTATAAGATCAAGCACAGTGTAGACGGTAACATCGAGAAATATAAGGCAAGGTTTGTAGCCAAGGGGTTCTCTCAAAAGGAGGGAATAGATTACGAGGAGACATTTGCTCCACTGGCCAAGTATACTTCTATGATTCTATCTGGGTCGTGATCTCACTTGCAACACAGAAGGGATGGGAGATCCATCAAATGGATGTCAAGATGGTGTTCCTTAATGGTGAATTGGAAGGGGAAGTGTACATTGAAGTTTTGAACAACCAAAAGGCTTTGTAGCACATAACAGTGAGACCCACGTGTTCAGATTGAAGAGAGATTTATATGGGCTCAAGCAGGCCCCTTGTTATGAACATAAATTATGTAAAAATAAATAATAATTATAAATATAATAAATATAATAATAGATAAAAGTAAATTAACTAATGGTTAGTTAGTTAATAATGAAAAGGCATGTCTTAGAAACATGCCTGTTTGTGAAAGGGTACTTACCTGGCTATATATACAGGAGTCAGGACCCTCATTCTCATTTGTACCCATCCTACATCAATTCTTTTATTCAATATACAATTACAATTATTGTTTTACGATGCATGTCTTTGTTTACAAAGTATTTTAAATATTTCCACTGTGTATACGACTTTTGGTTGTCACATTGGTATCAGAGCTACATCTGATCCTGCGTTTGGCCATCAACCTATCGTCAACTTTGTTGTCGTCGTGATTTCAACGTTTCGCTACACCAGTCTTGGAGATTCTCCATTCTATTGGTTTCGTCATTCAAGGCTTTGGCCATTAAACAAAAACAAAAAGAGGAGGAAAAAAATATGATAGTCAAAGAAAAAACATAAATTAAAAGTACATATAAATATTAAAAATAAATAAAAATAAATTAAAAATAAATAAATAAATATAGTCTGATGTAAATTTTGAAGGAGAACATTCATATATATAAAAAGGTTCTACATTATTGATAGAAAGTGCATGATAAAGTTAAGAGGGAATCTTTCCAAATATATTTAAAACTATACGTAAGAGAAGGAAGAGTAAATAATATTATCTTGATTCTTCATTAAGTGGTTCACAAGCCCGTGGTTTTAGAAACCCATGGTAATTGCCATGGTATTTTAAAAGTAAAAGAAAAACAAAAGGAATACAAAATCCCTTTATGTGAATGGTAAGTTTTACTTTCACGTAGAAAATGTTAAAGGAGGTTTTAGAAACCAACCCATGGTAATTGCCCATGGTATTTTAAAAGTAAAACAAAAACAAAAGGAATACAAAATCTCTTTATGTGAATGGTAAGTTTTACTTTTTATGTGGAAAAAGTTAACGGAGGTTTTAAAAGCCAACCCATGGTAATTGCCCATTGTATTTAAAAAGTAAAAGTAAAACAAAGGGAATGCAAAATTTCTTTAGATGAATGGTAAGTTTTACTTTTTACGTGGAGAACATTAACCGAGTCAAAAGTACATAAGTGAACATATATATTATAATATACACCAAAGGTGAATAGCCACGTTTCACTAGGGTTGTAACTTTTCAAAAAGAAAAAAAAATATACTATAAATAAAAGATATATAAAGAGAAGTATTATATTATAAAGGGGTATTTAAAGAAAAGTTCAAGCCATAAAATTATTGAAAATATATACAAGTACAAAACGGGTATTATTATAAAAGGTTATGTAAGGAGAAAATATCAATTAAGAGCTTACGTTAGAGTGAAGTTGAATTAAAAGAAGTCAATTGAAACAATATTTAAATATTGTTTTTGAAGTACAAAAGGAAAAAAACGTAAGTAGAATTATATAAAAAGAATACAAAGGAGTTTTGAAATATTAAGGATAATAGGAAATTGGATTGAAAGATTTTGAAGAATTATAAAAAAAAAAATATTAAAAAGACGCTTTTAAAGGAGGCTTGAAGTACAAAGTCCAAAGGAACTTTAAATATAATACTTTAAGTCATCCCAACAAAACAGATGGGATCAACCATTGAGAAAAAAATGATGGAGCTCAATTCTAAAATGACAAATGAAGAAAGGTTTTCCTATAATGGTCTTTCAGTTACAGATCACAGAGTAATTACATTAAAAGGAAGTATCAAAAGAAGAGAAATTAATGTCGTCATCCGCCCAAGCAAAGATAAAAATTATATCAACATCAACTTGGCAAATCAATTATTAATTCCAGAGCTAAGCATTGGTTTAAAAAAAAACATTTTTGACCAAAACGAGCATAAAATTAGTGATCTACAAGTGACAATAGCTCATTATGACTACATATTTCAATTTCATGTTGTAAGGATGGATAAAAACACTGACATCATACTCGGTCAACCTTGGTTTAAAGATTTGGGTACATTCATGTTAAACATAAAGAAACAAGTTTTGACGTTTCCTTATAAAGGGAATATGGTCATGTTTTGAGACATAACAAGTAAATCAAAATCAATAAAATCTTCATTAGAAGACCTTAAGGATATCTCAAATTTGATGTTTCAAGATAACGAAAAAACTATATCAAAGAAGCAAAAAGAGTTTGACGAAGTCATCTGTAACAAGGAAAAAGAAATTTCGTGCCTCAGAGATCACCAAGAAAAGCTACTTAAACAAGTGAAGAAAGCAAAAACATCAAAGAAAGAACTCAAAGAGCGTTTATTAGAATGAGAAGAAGAAAAATTGCGTTTAAAGAGCCTTAACCATACATTAGTAGAACAAATTAAGTGTTTGAAAGACAAGAAGGATGAAGGCCAAAATAAAGTTGACTCGGAGAATGAGGAATGCTTAGGTCTCAAAAATCATAATCAAAATATGCTCAAACAAATTAAAAAACTTAAGGATGAAAAGAAGTCATTGGCGAATAGGTTCAAAGAAATTGTCGCAAAGGAAGCATCAAAATCTCCAGATGTAGCAGTCCAAACTAAAGAAATAGAGATCAAGACAACTAATCTCGCAGTTCAGGCAAATCCAAACCCCATTGAAGTAAAAACGTACTCAAAGGTTGTCATTCAAATAGAAGACACCCCAAATAAGGATTCAGTAGTTAAGTCAACAACAACAATGCCTGATGGAAATCAAGAAACTGTCATAAAAACATTAAAGGAAGTTCAAACAAGACAAACTCCTTATCTACATCCGAATCACAAGAGTAGACACCTTAATCAATCTACAAATCTGTATCACTCTGAACATAAACAACAAACTTATGTCACAAAGAATATTGAAGTGAGCTCAATTCAGTCTACTAATAAAAATTTGTTACAAAATTCTAGTGATCAAAAAATTCCGCAAAAGGTTAATCTAGGATGGTCTAATCCATTCTCAGTAAGACAATTTTATATATCACTCCAAGGATCATATCTACTTGTATCGACAAAAATGATTCTTCTGAGACGAGAATACATTCGTAGCAAAAAAAAGATATCAAGTAGAAAACATTACTAGTAGAAAAGTGATCAAGCCCTTTCATCAACAAGCTTTGAGGACAAAGCTTTTTGAAGGAGAAGGCAATGTTATGAACATAAATTATGTAAAAATAAATAAAAATAGATAATAAATAATAATCATAATAATATAAATATAATAATAAATAAAAGTAAATTAACTAATGGTTAGTTAGTCAATAATGAAAAGGCATGTCTTAGAGACATGTCTGTTTGTGAAATGGTACTTACCTGGCTATATATACAGGACCCTCATTCTCATTTGTACTCATCCTACATCAATTCTTTTATTCAATATACAATTACAATTACTATCCTACGATGCATGTTTTTGTTTACAAAGTATTTTAAATATTTCCGCTGCATATACGACTTTTGGTATGATCACATTGATAGATACTTGCAAGGGATGGGCTTCATGAAGAGTGATGGTTGGGGGTGAGGTACTCATTCTTATCCTATATGTGGATGACTTGCTCTTAACATGATCATTGGGGCTCATAGAAGAATGCAAGAGGGACCCTACAGTGGAGTTTGAGATGAAAGGCTTGGGGTTAATGCACTACTTTCCAAGCATGGAGGTGTGGCAAACATATGGAGAGATTTTCCTTGGATAAGGGAAACACTAGATTGAGATCTTGAGGAGAATCGGGATGGAAGATTGCATAGACATGTCTACTCCCATGATAACCAATTGGAGGAAGGTAGATACATCTAAGGAAAAGGATGTGGACCCCACATTATACAAGTAGTTGATTAGCTCTCTTATGTATTTGGTCAACACCAAGCCAGATATATCCTTTGCATTAAACTTTATGAGTCAGTTCATGGTTGAACGAAGAGGGTGCACTAGACAGTAGTGAAGGATGTGTTGCATTATTTGCGAGGTAGAATCCAGTATGGGATCAAATATACTCGAGGTGATGGTGTCAAGTTCATGGGCTATACTAATGCAAGTTGAGCAAGCAATATAGTAGACGGGAAGAACACTTCAAGGTGTTGCTTCAGCATGGGATCAGGAGTTGTTGCTTGGTACAACAAGAAGCAAAGGTTTGTGACTATAATATTCCTACTAGGAAATAATGGTGATAATCAAGAAAAAACTACAACATGCAACATAGAATTCAATCCATGCATTAACAACAATTTACTTCAAAATTGCGCCAAGCTGAGCCATTTTTTAACTGAAGCAAGAGCAGTACAAATATATATGGAATAGGTGCACTTGGGCTTGCTACAGTAAGCGAGACAAGATCCCAGGTGAGAAATAAAAGTGTCAAAGTGTCGGAAATGTCTTTGCTACTAAATATGTGTCCATCCAGAACATTTGTTGCTACTGCTAGGAAAAATTTGTTGATTCAGCCCTCCAGACTGCACCAAAAATTCCGAGAAATTAGCCACAACCTCTACTCCACCAACTCAGCAAAACCCAACAAAGAATCGGGCTAATTTCAGTTGACCCGAAAGCCCCCAAAAATGTGCACTCCTTTCTCCAGCCAGTAATGCACACTACAGAAATTAGCACGTGCAAACAACCTCCCAAGGCTCCCGGAAACTACACAAAAATCCCACTGCGAAATCTCCTCAACCAAACCCCAATTCCTGGCAATCCTTCTCCACAAATCTCCCAGCCTCTCACCCCTTGCGCAGGGCAAGCCAAAACCCCTTTGCGCACTATCAAAATGCTAGATAAATGTTGCTTCAAACTCTCTCACCTCCATCCTAGAAAAACACTACAAACCTCTAGAAAATACCAAGACGATCACTCCTTGGAAGACCCAACCACTGATAAGGCCAAGAGCAATTTCTCCCACAAATGTGTACTCCCCTGACTGCGCTTAGTCTGCCCCAAATGAAGTTCGAATTCCCCAGAAATATACTCTGGACCACCTCTGAAATGTAACAAGGAACTCCCCTATGATGGCACTCGAGGTCCACCGAAGATGGAGGTGAGGTCTCCCCTTGGAAATCTCATATGCTCAACAGCACATGTAGACTTGGTTGAACAACACAAGCATACAGGAAGCTCAATTCTCAAATTAGCAAAAAGTCCCAAAATGATGCATGCTTCTCCTATTTATCTTTGGGCTCCTTCTCTCTCCATGTGGGACCCATAATTCAGCCCCCTTTCTTCCCTTTCTCATCCAAAAGTGCGAATTTCTCAAAGGGGTGTGTATTCCCCTATTTTGCCAGGAAACGTGGTTTCGGGGATGGGTACGTCATTTTTTGAAACAGGATGCATGGGTTCGTCAAGGGTATATTATAATTTATATTTATAATATATAAATATTATATTTTATAAATTATAATATATGTGAATTTGTATATTTTTTCAACTTTAAACAAGAAAACAAATATTTATGATTTAAACTTTAAATATTTAAACATGCACATCATTGAACATTCAACATTCACAATGAAATTTCAAAATTTCTAGTTTGATATCAAGTGCAAATTGAAGTTTACATATTAATAAGAATCATGATATATGTCTATTGTCATACCACCTAAGTTGCAGGAAACGTGGGCAGGGGAGGAGTTTCTGTACGGAAATGGAAACGAAACTCAGAAACGCGTACAGTATGGCCCAGAAACGTGTTTCGGCCGTACCGGCACATTTCTCGAGGTGGAAACGTGTTTCTGGGCGTACGACGTCGTTTCCACATGCAGTTTGACTTTTTTTAATTTTTTTTATTATTTTGTCTTTGTAAAAGGATGAAAATGAAAAATAAAGGAGAATATCACTTTTACTTAAATTTTTAACATTACCATGAAATGACTCGGGATGTTTGAGAGTGGTTTCGCCCTCGTTGGATTTCATATGGAGAAAGTAGAATTTTAGATCTCACTCAAAATCCAGAAGACTTATTTGTTTTTCAGGAATTCAGGATTGGGGGGATTGCAATGCTTCCATTGAATTTATCATGTACTAGGGTATGGAACTTGTATTTAATCAAGAGAACCAAGCCCTCTATGCAGGGGAGACTCCCAATAATCAAGAGCATGTAGGGTACGAAATTTGTATTTAATCAAGAGCTCTAAGGTCGTTCAACTATATAGGAGGAGACTCCCAATCAAGCACAAGACAAGAAATTAGAAATTTTCGTGGCTGATTTTGGATATTTCTATTTTCATTATGTGATCATTCATGAGTAAATGTGATGTAAATTTAGAGACTTATAGTTTATGCATTGACAATTGACAATTTTATCATAATGTAATAAATTAGAATGTATTATATATGCTTTATGATTGCACATATTTCTTAAATGTCCTAATATATATATATAATATATATATATATATATATATAATATATATAATATTATATATAATATATATAATATATAATATATTTGCGTTTCCCTGTTTCCTAAATTTGGGGGGTCATGTTTCGTACTCGTTCCCGTTTCCCCGTTTCATGCAACTTAGCATACTACATTGAAAATTTGCCTTAAGGCATCTCCAAACAAGAACCGGGAAATTTTAAAATGCTAAAATAAAATAGCTAATAATGAAAAATGGCTTCCTCAAGCCATGTCATCATCATCCATGTCATTGGCATCACTCAAATCTTCAGTTAGCATGCTCTCTAGGTAGGAATCACTCTCATCTTGAGGCTCCTGCTCATTGATAGAAACTGGAGGTAGCTCAATAAGGCCATCTAGTTGTATATCTCCGTACACACACATAGCATCATCTGTGTATTGGTCCCATCTCTTGAAAGGACCCTCCTTGTACCTAGGGTCTTTTTGAGATATGAGACGAAGCGTGCTATGAATGTGCACTAAGTTCTCTGCCTTCTTTAAGCCCAATCTATTTCTCTTTATCGAATGGATAAAGGCATAAATATTCCAATTCCTCTCGCAAGATGAAGAACTAGCTATCTGGAATATTAGGGGAAGCCCATTGAATTAATTAAAAATTTAAAAATAAAAACTAAAATGAACCCCAAAGAACTCGATTTTGGGGTTCCAAGTACCCATCATCAAGGTTCTTCATACCCGTCAAGACAAAAGAACCCAAATTTTTTTAATGGAGACCCTGGTTCTTCATAGAAGAGCTTGGTTCTTATGGGTTCTTCTTAGAAGAACCCATACCCGAATCCAGTACTTGGGGACGAGAACCCGGGACCCACAAGTGTGTAGTGGGTAGTTAGATTAATACCCATTAATTATTTTAATTTCCTAAGTTTAGACTTAGAATCCCATTAAAAGTAATTAATTATTTTAATAAAACTGTCTCCAAGTGGAATTTCCCAAAACGATTTCTGGGTTCCTTGGAATACATGTGCCCAAGCCTCCCTGCAAAATTTGAGACTTAAAGCACATCTGATGCTACCAAAAATCAACAATTAGTAGCCCTGTTTGGGCAGAAGGTTGAGACGACCGTGATACACTATGATAATTAGAGTTGCATCAGGCTCTTTGAAAATCCTATGTCTCATGATAGGTCGAACATATAGACATCAAAATCATTTCATCGAAGATTGTGTACAGTGCAAAGCAATCCATCTAAGATGTGTACATACAGATCAACAAGTAGCAAACTTCTTGACAAAGACCTTAGGGAAGGCAAGATTCATCTTCTTCAGAGATAAGTTGGGTGTTATGCAAAACACCTTCCTCACTAAGAGCGAGTTTTAGATTGTATAGCTCAAACAAGTGTTCTAGTCTCAGGAGGTGTCAATGAGGCTAACAACACGAGAATTAAATATCTCCAAGCCCAGTAAATTTTTCCCAAGGGAAATTAACCAATTTTGAATTATTTTACCAAGTCTAACTTAGGGAAACAAGTTAATTAATCATTATTAATTGAGACAATTCAATTTCTCTCTAGTGATGTTTAGAAAAAGTGTTTGGCGGAGTCAAGATGATCTTAGCCACTGATTGGGATTAGATCTTGGTTGTTGAATACTCAACAAAAGATTATAAGAAGTTGATGGGGATATTGGAGATCATTCAATTGAGTTGAGGCGTAGTGATAGCATGGGGTTGACACCAACTAGGGTTTCAACAATGATTGAGCAAGAAGAAATTTTTCGAAGCATATTTTTGATCCGAGTCTTCCAGCCTCTGTGTTTTAGAGGGAGATTTTGCAAGGGCTGAATTGTTTTGCAGGGGGGCGATTTTCTCCAATGTTGTGAATTGCTAGAGGGAGGTTGATTTGCCAGGAGGAGTGAGAATTGCTAGAGAGAAGTTGTTTTGCTGAAGAGGTCGATTTGCAGGAGAATTGAATTACCAGTGGAGATCGATTTGCAAGGAAGAAGGTCGAGATTCTCCAGTGGTGCGAGTTGTCAGTGGTCGTCGAATTTCTCCAGGTCGCACGTGTTGGCCGAGTTAGTGTCGTATAGGAGGGTCGAGTTGCTTCTAGAGGGCCAAATTGCTTCCAAAGGGTCAAATTTATTTGCCAAAGCGAAGATCGATTTTTGTGAGAGCTTTGCCATTTTACGACAAGCAGTTTATGTAATTCTCAATTATAATTTTGCTAAAGAAATAATAAAACCCTCATCTACAGAATTGGTTTTCCCCACATTGGGGTTTTTCTAGGGACATTTATCCAAAAATATCGGCATCTAATTTTATGTGTGTGGTTTCCTCAATTCCTGTGAATTTTTTATTGGTGAATATTATAGTAGTGTTTTTATTTAGTATTTGTAGTAAATAATTTTGTTGAGACAAATAATCGTTAAAAGATGGGAGAATAATTACCAGTCAACTGCAGGGGAGGCAGAGGCGAGAGGGTTATTTTTCGCCCCGACGAAGAAAAAGAGATTCAATATGCTTGGGTATTGGGAAACTCAACTAATAACCAGGCTAAATTTTTAGCCTTGTAGCAGGGGTTGGAGTTGGCACTATCAAGAGGAATACAACAATTAATGGTGTTCAGCGACTCAACGATAGTCATCCAGCAAGTGTCTAAGCTCCAAGAGAATTCAATCCTGGTTCAATCCTCAATTCTACAATGAATAAGTTTGCAAATAGCAAAGTTTGAGATTGTTAAGTTCTATCACATCAAGAGACATCTCAACTCAAAGGCAGATGAATTAGCTAATAAGGGAGTCACCCTTGATCAAGGGATTTTGTTTCAAGACAAAGGAATTATAATTAAATCATTATAATGAATTTGTGGAAAACCTGTGAGTAGTTAAGAAACCAACGTTTCGGACTAACTTGGTGAGTCCATCATCAGGGCAATGAGATTGTATTTGAGAAGAGAGAATGAATTTCAGAACCTTATTAATAGTTATTGATTTTTTACTATTTATTTTATTTTTTTGGTCGGCTTACTACTAATTAATTTAATTAATAAATTGGTATATTTTTAAAGAGTATTAATTTATTTTATTATTATTTATTTAATTTTTTTTTTTAGATTTTATTATGTATAAATATGTATATAATTAATATGAATAATTACTAATGTATTTTTAATAAAATTTTTATTTATTATTATTTATTTTTATTATTTATTATTTATTAATGTGTTATTTAATTGTTTATTTATTAATTTTTTTTATTATTATTATTATTATTATTATATATATATTAATTAATTTATTATAATATTATATTAATTTATTAATTAATTTTTATTTATTAATTATTTGGATATGTGATGTTTAATAATTATGATTTGGAATAATCTAATTAATTACTCCTAAGTATATCTATTTATTTGACTACGAATTTGTTTTATTTAATATTTGTTATTATTATTTAAACATTTGGATTTATTTTAATTGTTTATTCATATGTATATCTATTATTATATGTATTTTATTTATTTATACATTATGTGTAAATGTGTTTGCTATTGTCAATTTTGGATTTATTGTATTCTTTTATTTAATTATTGTTCATTTATGTTTATATGTATTATATATTATTCTTATAATATATTTTAATATTATTATACAATATAGTTATATATTATTGTTATTAATTTTGTTTATTATTTTATTTTATGAATGTGAGAAAATGATTGATTAGTGCTTTTTTATTTTATTGATTAGGGGTTTCCACGTGTTACTTAGCTTAAGGCCATCATCTCTATTCATGTTGTTAGAGGTTTTTTTGATCTCAATAGATTCCTTCACTCTTCCTTTTAAATAATGGTCTTCTTTATGAATTATTTTTGCCTGTTCTATTCATATATAGTGTGAGGACGAACACGCATGCTCAGCTAGACCTGATTTTTCTGACCTCTTTTTTGAAATATCATTAATATGTTCTTTTAACCTAATGCCAAATGATCTTCCTGTTTCACCTATATATATTTTGCCACATGAACAAGGAACTGAGTAAACTCCTTTGTGATTTTTTGGGTCTATTAGGTCCTTGGCAGAATCTACCATGTTTTTGATGGTGTTAGGGGGTGTGAAGGCCACCATAATGTTATGTTTGGTGAGAATTTTGGCTATTTTGTCTGTGGTGCCTTTAATATAGGGTAAGGAGATTCTAGGGTTTTCCAGGGTTTTCCTTTTTCCGTTATTGGTTGTGGAGTCTTTAATACTTTTTTGGATAATGTTTTTTTGATAACCATTGTTTATAAAAACCTTGTAGAGATGGTTAAGTTCTTCTTCTAAATGTTCAGGGTCAGAGATTCTTGAAGCTCTGGTAGCTAGGGTTTTGATGACACCGACTTTTTGCTTCGGGTGGTGATGGGAATTTGAGTGAAGGTATTTGTCAGTGTGAGTTTGCTTCCTGAAGACTTGGTGGCTAAGCTTGCCATTTTTCTTAGTGAGGAGGACATCTAGGAAGGGGAGTTGGTTGTCTTTTTCAATCTCAATAGTGAATTTAATATGATCTGAGAGGCTATTTAAGTGGGATAAAAATTCATTCAGTTTCTCTAAGCCATGTCTCCATTTGGCAAAAATATCATCAACGAATCTTTTCCATTCATCAGGGGTGAAGGGGAAAGATTTAAGGGCCATTTGTTCGAAATGTTCCATGTATAAATTGGCAATTAGAGGAGATAAAGGAGATCCCATGGCAACTCCATGAGTTTGCTCATAGATTTTACCTTTGAAACTGAAGTATGAGGATTTGAGGCAAATGCTTACTAGATCCACAGTTTCTTGGTCTGTTATTTTCTTCAAAACTTCTATGGCTTCATCTACAGGAATCATGGTGTAGAGAGAGACAACATCAAAGCTAATAAGGAGATCATTGTCGTTAATTTCAAGGTTTTTGATCCAATCTATGAAGGAGGCTGAATCTTTGATGTAAGAGGGAGAGTTACCTGATAGAGGTCTAAGCTTGTTAGCAAGGTATTTTGCTAACCAGTAGGTGGGAGATCCTATGGTGTTCACAATGGGTCTGAGAGGAACTCCTGATTTATGGATTTTTATAACACCATAAATTCTAGGGATGATGGTACTGCTAGGTACTAGCCTCTTTTTAATGGTAGAGTCCAGAGAGGAGTTTTTTATTTTGTTACTAACTAGGTGGAGTATTTTGTTGCTGGGGTCCTTGTTGAGAATTTTATAGCAACCACTTTTGGAGAGGTGTTCTTCCATCTTCTTATCATAATCTGTCCTATCCATAATCACAGTGGCATTTCCTTTGTCCGCTTTTAAAATTATGATGTCCTTGTTCTTTTTGATGTTTTTTAGGGCTATGGATTCTTCTTTGGAGATATTGCTGGGAGGTGGTCTGGCATTTCTGAGAATTCTGGCAACGTCTTGTCTAATTTCTTCAGCAACATTTTGTTCTGTGTTTCTGATGATGACCTCAATATTACTTATGATATCATTTACAGGAATTTTTGCTGGGGATATAGCAAAATTGAGACCTTTCTCTAGCAGCGCTTTTTAGTTATCATCTAATGTCAGATTAGAGAGGTTGATAACTGTTGAATTTTTAATTGAATTGCTGGATGAAGAGAGGGCTGTTCCACCTTGTGCTGAGAAGGTGGTACGTTTTTTAGCACTCTGATTATCGCCCTTATCAAAAACCTGCGCGCTGGTGCAGTTTACCTCGCTGGTTGTATCGTTTACCCGTTTGTTGAGATCATCAAACTGCATGTCTTTATCACTTCTAACCTGCGTTAAATCGTTGTACAGAACACCATTTGACTTCGCGGGTTCGCTGGAAAGGGCGCTGCAATTTACTTGGCTGGTTGTACCGTTTACCCGTTTGTTAAGATCATCAAACTGCGTGTCTTTATCACTTCTAACCTGCGTTAAATCACTGTACAGAACACCATTTGACTTCGCGGGTTCGCTGGAAAGAGCGCTGCAATTTACCTGGCTGGTTGTATCGTTTTCCTGTTTGTTAAGATCAACAAACTGCGGGTCTTTATCACCTCTAACCTGCGTTAAATCGTTGTACAGTTGACTGCGCGGGTTCGCTGGATCTTTCTTGTTTTTAATCTTTACCTGTCCGAGGGCGATCTACGTATCTACCTGCGAGGTTGTATATTTTTTGATCTTTAAAAGCCTATGTGATATCTGTGTTTCAAAAGCTTCTGCGTGCGAGGGTTTATCTGTGTCTTTGCTGGAATCGATTGTCTTTTATTTTCTTTGACTGCGTGGGTGATAACAGCTCGTTGGAGAGAGCCTCTACCTGCGTATTGTTAACAGAGCCTCTTCTTTGTTGCGTGCCATCTATAGCAATGTTGCTTTTCCCTAGCGCTGTCTGTTCAGACCTGTTCAATTGCGTTGTGGAGACATCTTTTTTCTGGCCGATTCTCTGAGCTAGAGCTGTAGGACTAATGTTGTTGTGACGGTTTCTTAGGTTTACAAGTTTTTTGGATTTCTTTGCTAAGTTGTAATAAAAAATTCTTTCAGCTTTGGCGAAGGTGAAGGCATCTAAAATTTGCCAGAGATCATTGTTAAGAGCTGATGCTAGCTTGAGATGCAGGCTTAGAAGTTTTTCAGAGATTTTAATTAGTTGGATTCTGGTAAATTTGATTTCATGTTTGATTAGGGTTTTACTGAGATTATTGAAGACAGAAATATTCCGTCCTTTTTTAAGAGGATGGCATGAAAATAACATATTTAAATCTGATCATAAGGTTGTTGATTTTTTTAAAAAGCATTAAATCTGGAATAAATTTGAGTGCGATTCAATGGCCTAATGTCACTTCTCAATATCATATGGCGATCCAGCCATATCTTGTTACCTTGTATTGGCAACTCCTATTTTATGTTGAGCCATGGGCCCATGCGCACATTTGGATAGCTCATGTGAATACAACCAAGTTAAGGGACATTTGGACGAAGCCTCACATTGTTAATAAATGTGGGAGGACTCAAAGGAACACTATTCGCATATCCGAGAAACTACAAGTATGCTTCGAGTATGTGGATTTAATGGAGAAGTAAATTGCAGAAAATTCAATTCAGAACCTAAATGCATGGTTCGGAGAATGTTCAGGGAAGTTGGTCGCATTGAACTGGGTGAGAGATTAGAAGGCTCGGTGGAGTTAGGAATGCCTAGATATAAGGCGAGACTATGCTCCATAGTCTCATCTAATATTCGTGCTTGGCTCTTCACAATTCTTGCAGGGAAGGAGATTCATTGTGTTGGTATCCAAATGGAGTGGTCACCTCAAATAGAGAAAGAAGAATTCAGTTTCCAAATGGATTATCTCATAGCAAGAATGGAATATATTCTATCTTTTTTAACCAGGCAAGGAGAAATGGGGAATGTCGAAGCTCAAGCTCAAATCACTTTTTTTAAATCAGAAAATTGGTCTGTTACAAACCAATTGGACAAGTTGCAAGTGGCATATGATACTTTGAATCTTCAATTTGATAGAATGGTTCCATCGCAGGGTGTAGTAGCTTCAGGTGAGAATGCAGGGATGAATGTGTTAATTGAGGCGCAGTAGGTCGTGGCTCCAGATCAAAGGATGATGTCGAACAAGGAGGTGATCGAGAAATTGGACTCTGCTTCTCCACAGCCATGGCATGATGAAGAGGGAATCATAGTCAATCTCGATTTTGGCCCAAATACAATAGGCTAGTTTATTTTTGGTTTGAGCCATGTTGTGCAAGTATGTAGTTATTTTAGGAGTTTTAGGGATGATCTTTAAGAAGTGTCAACTTAGAACAACAGAATGTAGAGAGAGAATCAGCGTTTCAAGTTTTTTTTGGACACTCTTGAACTTAGATGATGAAGATTTTGCAGCAGATGTAAAAGGTTTTGGCCTTCAAACCGAATTGAATTAATAGAAAAAACTTACATGTTTCGTTTCAAAAAAATTACCAATTAATTGCAACAATTTTCACAATAAAGCCATGCGGGTGTGCATTATCTTGTGAAAGTGACTCTTAGATCCTTGTTGATGTGGATGGCCATGGCTACTCTCAAGTTTGTTTCATGATATATTTGCCTATGTGTCATTGCACCCTCGTTTGTAGTTACTCCCTGCCTTGATGGGTATTCTTATACCCCGAGATGGTTTGCAGGTACCATGGAGTAGGCATTACAAGGCCTCATAGTTTATGGGAGCACTTGTGTCAATAAAGCCTTGTAAGGGTGATCACCATATGTACTTTTCCCTGACATTGTCCTTTCTGATCCAAGTGCACCTCCTACACCACATGTGCCATGTGTCTTATGTATTTTGCACTCCCCTTTGGCCTTGACCTTGCATCCTGATAGTCTCATAGTTCACAATGCATTTGCGTTTCTCGAGGCATGTCATATCCCCATTTTTATTTTCCTCCATAGTATAGCCAAGGTGGATTCCAAGGCACGGAATGGTTAGATCATGGGAGCAGGTTTATGTCATTAGGGGTTTCGAGGTAGTTTTCACAAGTTTTTATGGGATCTGATGGCATTTGCTTGGCATATTCCATCACCCGCACAGTTTACCTTTCGTTTTGTTGGATTTCGACAAATTTTAAAAAATTGCATTGTTATAGGGCCTAACTTAATTAATTATGCTCGAGGTGGCATTTTGGGAGGATTAATTGATGGAACACCTCAGTGTAATAACTCGTTGGAACTAGAACAAGAAGATTTACAGGATGGGATGCTGAGAAGTGGCTTTTAGTGGTCAGAGAAAGTATGGTGGCCAATTTACCATTTTCCCACATTAAAAAGAATATTTTAATTGAAATAAAAAGAGGGAAAAGTGCTCCATGATTAAAATAATAATAAAATAGAGGTTCTAGAGGGGTCCATTAGATTTATAATAGAGAAGGAGGAGGACATTAGGGGACGTCTTGGATTTGTGTTTTTGTCTTGTGCAAAGGTTTGAGAACTCGGTTCTCTACTTCAGCAGTAGCCCCAAGATGGAAACCATCAGGTGATTTTGGTGAGAGTGGATAAAAACCCACCTCATCTCCTTGGTGGATTCAACCAAAATTCACAGGTGCAGTGATTGATTTCAATTCAATTTTAGGAGGGTTGGTTTCAGCATTGGAGCAGATCAATTTTGGAGACCAGATTATCTATCTCAGTTATTACAATTATATCATCATGTACACTCTTTCAATTATTTATTATAATGAAAGATGAGATTATTTCTGCTCATTGTGTTACTAAATTGCATGCACTCTACTTGTTATATTTTACATGGCAATCTTTTGTTAATTGAATAGTAATTTTATGGTGAAATTTTAGTTGAGTTAAATTTCTGCATAATTAGGAAAATATGCCATTTGGGATATTATAGTGGTATTAGAGCAGAGTTTCCTGCCAGCCTGAAGGTTTACTTGCTAAATTACTCGACCATATTTATTGCAGGAGTAAGGAGGGTTTTCCTGAAGACAAACCCTGGTCGAAAGGGTAAATTTTGAGCACATATTTGACTCTTGAATATTAATTGCAACAAAATACTCAACAAAATTTTTATTTGTTGGCCCATGAACAAATTGTCGGTTGAATATTAATTATTCTACAATTTCCTTATAATAAGGGTCCGATTTGATGTGGGACGAAGTTCTAAAGTTTGAAGAGGCTCAAATATAATTTACAAATGATCGTGCGAATTCAATAATTTGAAGGAAGACATAAAAGTTTTGGTGGGTCAAGGACCTTTACAGATCGAGAGCCAAGCGTCATAGCCAAATTGAAATTTTGAGAGGGGTCACTTTGAGAAAGGGATCGTGGTTTGATTGTAGTGTTGGAAAGGGGGAACAATTAGGTGGGGATCCGAACCAACAGACATCGTGGCACTTCGCAACGATTGAAGATTTGGTGGTTGCAATCAATCTGGGCTATTGCTCAGTCGTGGGAGGAGGTAAGTGACTTCCATTGACCACTTGAATGACTGCGCGGCTTCTTGTGAATTATCATAGATCGAGTGCATACAGATTGCATTAGGGGTGACAGTGTGGGTTGTGAACTACAGTCATCGTGGTTTTCCCTAGGAACCGAATTCTTTCTAAGTTGCCAACTTAATTTTGAAAGGAGACGATTTTGATAGGGTGAATTTGCCATATCACAAAGGCCGAATCAATTGATCACAATGCCATTCAAATCTTAGAAGATGTAAAAATTGTTGGGCAACACGTATGCCTACTTGTGTGATGTTGTGTGCTCCAATATAACTCCCTGCAATTGAGTCCATTGTGTATACATCATCAATCAGAAAGGGTAAGTCGTGCAAGCTGACACGTTGAGACAAGGTGGCAACAATTCACGTGATTAGAAGAACTAGGAGCGAGAGCAAGCTGTCACAAAGACGAATCACCGTCGCTGAGCATGAGAGAGGCTGGTATTGTTTTATTTTCTTTAGAAATCCAGATGCAAATCGACGCATGAATTGAGCCAACATCCTTTAATTTGATGCCATACTTATTGGTCGCGCTGAAACAAGGAATCATGGTAGTCGAACATGTAAATTCACCTTGAGAGAGTCGCCAAGAATTGTTCTACATGCAAAGGATCACAATTGATTTGGAGAAATCACGTTATTAGTGTGATTGGACGAGATTGGATGAAGAGTCTTAAGGCACGTCCCTGGAGCACAGAGCTGTAGTGACAATTATTGGACAGAGTGCATGTGCATGAGAACCAGACTAGGGAGGCAAAAGGTTGACTTCTGGCTACTAGTGTAATCGTTGTAACCACTTGTAGTATTCATTGAGGACAGAACGCTAGAGTGTATGGAGTAAAGGAAGGTGAGAGCATGGTTATAACAAAGATCGTGGAATAGTGATTAAGGCCAGTCATAGTGCTTAAGTAATTCCAAATTTGAGCTGCAAATTCGAAATCGACAAATGCATTCACATCAAGTTCACGCTTTGGTGGTTTTTATCTTGTTAGTGTCTCGTATTTAAGGTGTACCCTAAGTTTTGTATAGGGTTGTAGAGTGGTATGTATTATCAGTTTGTTGCTATAGCTATTTTATGATTGAAGTCAAGGTTTGTGGTTGCAAGTATATATTGGGGCTATGTGTATTGAGTGCAGAATGATAAGAGCATAGAGTCTTGCAGAAGAAGTTTATTATTGTATTTGTATTGAGTCTGCTAGTAAAATTAAGTAGGATTAGTAAACTTATGTCTCATATTGTCAAGGGCAAAGTATAGTTGTGGAGTTATGTGCCGCCAAGGATTGGTCATTATTGTGTCTTGTATGAGTCATACTCATCATCATTCTTTGGCTAAAACATGGATATAAGCTTCGTAAACTCCCTTAATAAACTAGTAGCAACTATCAACAAATTCCTTTCCAAGGGGATACTTAGCTACAGCAAGAGCAGCCACAAGAAGAGCATGAATTGGGACACAAAATTTTTAAAATTGGGACAGATTTGAAACACATGAGGGTCACGATGAAAACTCTTTTCAAACTAGAAGAATTGGATGCACTTCTTTCCAAGGTACATCAATTCGAGGGGAAGAAATTAATTTGGGTCCTAAAACCAACTATGCTAGCCCTAATACAAAACAAGTTCTTAGAGTACCCTTGTGAAGGGGTCACACTTCCAGTTACCTCATTTCTCAATAGTATCATAATGTTGACCATACCTATACCTCCTTACAGTGATGACATAATGAGGAGAGTCTTCAGACTAATAGTAGAGACCTTTCAGGATTTAGATAACACTAAGGGTCCTACTTTTGGGAAGAAGCTTGAGATTCTAGAAGCCATGGCCCTAGTTAGATATTATGACATCATGTTCGATTAGGAGTGTGATGACCTAATCCTGCAGATGTTCCAATGCTTCTTCAGCATTAAGAAACTGTGAAAATTCCTAGACCGGAATCCCTACTGCAACGAATTAATGTTACTTCTCCTACTTGTTAATCCATACAAGTTATTTATTGTGTTCTACGGTAAATATCGAAGTAAACACTATTGCAGCCTTCACTTAAATAAATATTATGTGGAAACGAGAGACTGAGCAAGAAGCAAAATACAACACAAATGACACTGTTAGTTTTGGACAAATGTCGCCAGAAAAAACCCAATTGCGAGAAAATCGGTGCAGAAGATCTGAGGGTTTTATTATGCAGTAGTAAATTTGAGTAAAATTCTTGGATGCTCAACCAACAATCTGATACAGAGAGAAACTGGACAAAACAAATGGTGAAGTGCTCTCACCCTCTCATTGGGAGAATCTGAGTCTGATCATGCTGACCTGGAGCCTCTGCGTAGAATTGTGTCACTCCCATGCAGTTTCTACGTCACCCCTTTTGGGTATCACACTGCTCCTTGTCTGGACCCTCTGCTGGCTGGAAATTCCGAATCTCTGCCTCCCGGTCTCACACACCGACTCTCGGTCGCTAAAACACGATTTCCCGCAAGAATTTGATCTCCCTCTAAGGCCTGCGCTACCACTACGTCATCTTTGCATGGGCCAGCGTCTGCCTCTCTCTGGACGTCGTTCTACCCTCTCTCTGCCTCGTACTCTCCAGCCCAGGAAAACTTCCTTCTTCCAAATACTCACTGCCCCTCACTGCAAGAAATCTACTCGATCAGAATTTCCTCCAGAGAACTTCTCACTTCAGAAATTCGATCTCTTGATCGGTCTGTTTTCCAAATGACCCTCAAGCTCCCTTAAATAATCTTCTCATTGACATTCAATGGCCCAGATTAAAAGATAATCAATGGCTAAGATCATTTTAGCTTGATCCTCGTCTTGTTCTAGAAGTTACACCCACAATTAGATTAACACCCATTAATATTTTTAATTTCCTAAGTTTAGACTTATGGTCCCATTAAAATAATATTCATTACTTTGATTAAAATTATTTTTGGGTGGAATTTCCCAAAACGCTTTCTGGGTTCTTTGGAATACAAGTGTTGAAGCCTCCCTGCAAAATTTGAGGCCTAGAGCACATCCGATGCTACCCCAAATCAACAATCCCTCTTAGTGAGGAACGTGCCTCTAGCAATATACGTTGTTGCATACTTCTCTGACTCTGAAGCATCGTCCTCTGCGTTGCTGATGTCTGACATGTTGTCCACCTACTACTGCGTTGCTGCTGCAATTGTACTGTTGTTGACACTGCCACTGTCAACACTGCATCAGTACTACAGCTCCCTCTCAAGTGTTGCATTTGTGTTGCTGCTAGCACTGCCATTGCAAACTATTGTTGCTTCTTCATCAGCAACATAAAAACACCCAAAATTACTAAACTAACTATGTTCAGTATGATACCACGTGAATGTTGAAGTCTTACTACTGCTAGTCTCTGCACTGACCGTCTGAATCTACTACGTTGCTGCTGAACTCTGCTCTGTGCCATCTGCACTACTGCCAACTCTGCTCTGTGCTACTCAAACTCTGGCGCTCCTACCCACTGCAACTGTCTCTCCGATACTCCTCAGCACCATTGAACACTAGTCCATCCTTCTACTTTCGATCTAGGCTCTCGTAGCAAGGAAATGATCATAGAGGTGGGCTCCTCAAGGATCCTGCCCATCTATAGCTCTTTCGAACTACAGCTCCAAATCAAGCCACCTCCCTCCAGGAGGTATCTCGATTGTCATGGCGAACTCCTCTTCGATCTTCGCGGGCGCAACCTTCGGATAGTGCTTCTCATCCTTGTCCTTCTTCTTGAGAGGACACTGAGTAGCGTAGTGACCCATCTCACCACACTTGAAACGCTTGATCTTCATGACATCCTTCTTACGTCTTCGTTGCTCCTGTTGTCCCTTCAATGCAAGGGTTGCATTCCCCTCCTCCTCCTTGGGCTTCAACCCACTATTGTTGCTTCCATCAAGTTTAACCTTGACTAAGTCTCTCCTCAACGCCTCTTGTTTTAGAGTCGCCCACATCTCATCCCAATTTGGCAAAGCGCCTCTGCCCAAGAAACTCTGGACAAAGACTTGCCACTGATCTGAGACAGAATTGAGGGCTAGTCTAACCAACTTCGAATCTTGAGGTGTACGCCCCACATCATACAATTCATCACGGGTCTCCTTAAGCTTCGTGAGGAATGGATCCCCATGCTCCCCCCTTAGCATCTGAGCAGATCTCAACCTTTTCTCCATGTACATCTTCCGTTGCTCGGAAGATCCTTGACATAGCGTTGCCAAGGCATCCCACATCACCTTAGCAGTCCCTTTGCTAGCGACATGACACACCACGTGATCCTTTACTCCATACAGGATCATCCTCTTGGCCTTCGCCATTTCCGTTTGGTACTTCTTCAGCGGATCTGGATCTGCAGGCAAAGCCACCATGTTGTCGACATATGTCTTGAGGGCATGCTCATCTAGAAGGAAATGACATTCTAGCCTTCCAGATGACATTGTTGGATGCTTCATCCAACCTGTCTTGATCCCTCAAGCCACTGGTTGCCATTTCTGCCACAAATGTTGAAAATCTCCTCTACTTCTCACTATTGTTGCTCAACCAATGAGAAAACAAACTTCTCAACGAGAAGTTTGCTAAGGAAAAGTTCCCTCACTGTGCTTCTCTTCTCTCTTCTGATGTCTTTCAACCCAACAATTTGCCTACTAAAAATTTGTGTCCCACCAGCTTCTCCTCACGCTGAGGCTTCAACGCTACTCCCTCTACCCTAGCAAAAACTCAATCTAGAAGCCTTTTCTCTCTGTCAACACACTTGGAGAGAGACTGCCTCGAAATTTCAGCCCTCCAATTAGAACTGCACAAACCCTCTGGGGTTTCGAACTGCTGCCTCCTGCATCTTTTCGATCTCCCTCTTCTTCTCAGCACTGGGTTCTCTGGCCCTACTCTTCTTGTTTCACCTATATCTTCGATACCATATGAAAATTCCTAAACTGGAATCCCTACTGTAGCAAACTGATGTTACTTCTCCTACTTGTTAATCCATACAAGTTATTTACTGTGTTCTATGGTAAATATCAAAGTAAATACTACCGCAGCCTTCACCTAAATAAATGCGGAAACAAGACACTGAACAAGAAAGAAAATACAACACAAATGACTGTTATTTTTGGACAAATGTCCTTGGGGAAAACCCAATGCGGGAAAACCGGTGTAGCAAATCTGAAGCTTTTATTATGTAGTAGTAAATCTGAGTACAATTCTTGGATGCTCTACTAGCAATCTGATACAGAGAGAAACTAGACAAAACGAATGATGAAGTGCTCTCACCTTGTCACTGGGAGAATCTGAGTCTGATCACGTTGAACTGGAGCCTCTTCATACCCTCAGCATAACCTTTGCACAGAACTGCATCACTCCCACGCAGTTCTTGCATCACCCCTGTAAGGTATCACGTTGCTCCTTCTCTAGACCCTCTATTGGCTGGAAAATCCAAATCTCTACCTCTCATTCTCACACCCCGGCTCCCAGCTACTGAAACTCAATTTCCTCAGCAGGAATTCGATCTCCCTCTAAGGCCTGCACTGCCATTGTGTCAGCTCTGCATGGACCAGCATCTTCCTCTCTTTGGACATCGTTATCCCCTCTCTGCCTCATACTCTCTGGCCCAAGAAAACTTCCTTCTTCCAAATACTCATTGACCCTCACTGCAAGAAATCTACTCAATCAGAATTTCCTCTTGAGAACTTCTCACTTCAAAAATTCGATCTCTTGATCTCTCGGTGTGTTTTCCAAATGACACTCAAGCTCCCTTAAATAATCTTCTCGTTGACATTCAACAACCCAGATTAAAAGCTAATCAATCGCTAAGATCATTTTAGCTTGATTTTTGTCTTGTTCTAGAAGTTACACCCACAATTAGATTAATAGCCATTAATATTTTTAATTTCTTAAGTTTAGACTTAGGGTCCTACTAAAAAAATATTAATGATTTTAATAAAATTGGTTTTAGGTGGAATTTCCCAAAACACTTTCTAGGTTTTTTGGAATACATGTGTCCAAACCTCCCTGCAAAATTTGAGGCCTAGAGCACATATGATGCTACCCCAAATCAACAGAAACGTCATCCTGACACAGTCATAGCACACATGCATTCCATTTTGTCCTCATGTATGGGAGGCCATGATGCCATTTGCAGAAGATTGCGGACTAGATTGTTGTCCATTTGGAGGAGAGAACAACTGGTCTCACCTGTTGCTTATGAACTAGCCAAAAGGTTGGTTGAGACAAACATTTGGTTGTTCAAAAGATGGTTGGCCAAGGAGGAGTTGCTAAGATTTGGTGGATCATGCAACAAAAATGACCCGAGGATGAAAGGACTTTGCTTCATCTACAAGGGGCCTTGGGGACCTAACCACTCATGCTTGAGTGACACTGAGGAAATGATAGAGGTAGAGTAGGAGGAGATTCCTTATGACTTTCAAGTTGAGGATTCTCCTTTGTACGAGTCCATGGGTTCATATGAGGATGCCTCTAAGGAGCATGAGTCATGTGGAGTTGTTGACGCGTATGATGAGCAGTTAGTGGACCCTATGGGAGACATTTAGGATGATGAGTCACCAGTGATGATTGAACATGAGCATCATATGGTGGAGCATGAGTCAGTTGAGGAGGAGGATGTGCACAGTATGCATGATGAGCCTTTTGGGGAGAGCCAGTTGGACGCTCATATTGAGTTCGTGATGGAGGAGGATGAGTAGCGGCCCTTGGGGTCATCCATTGATGAGGCGCAAACAGATGTACAGATAGCTAGCAAGCTGGCAGTATTTGCAGACACTTGTGCTCGGGAGGTGTTGGAGGTTAACAAGGTAATTTTGCAAGAGGACGACAGGAATGTGAAGTTTCTAATCAGAGGAGGGAGGAGCCGCTGGAGATGGTGGTGCATCCATCTTTAGGTCGACCCACTGATGAGGTGCGAGTAGATGCACAAGGAGCTGGCAGAGCTACAATACTTTCAGGGAGCAGCCCTCTCCATGAATACATAGATAGTGCTTGCAGCATAGTTTGGCCACTTGTACCCATTATAGGGAGAGAGGCAGGGTTTTCTTGATGGATATTGTTGACTGACCAGGCAAGGTTGCATGAGTGGGGCACGATGCAGCATAAGGGACTTATCACATATACAGGTGCTTATGCATATGATCCTTCCCACGAAATGGATTCGTGAGAGATCATGAGTTGGTATCCTTTTGATGGAGTATCATACTTAGTTTGGGGCACAGTACAATAAGAGCCCTTAGATGAGAGGGCTACTGCATGTTTCAGTGGGCAAGAGGATGTGGACCAACAATTCGTCAGATTTCAATAGCACTAGCCCAACCTCGGCAGATTGGGGTTGACCTCAGCCTATGTCAGAGGTTGGATTGGAGAGAGGTGATGAGTTGGTATTTGATTGATGGAGCAACAGCTACAGCGGAAGACAAAGCACGATCCGAGCCATAGAACTTGGGCGATGATTGGCCATGGTGGCATTGAAATCCAGGTGGGTCTACTGATGGCAGGTTGAGGCAAAGATGGGCATGGGATCTAGGTATTGAGGGATCCAGTCATGTTTGGACTGCTTGGAGGCATGACATGGACCAGTGGTTCATATGGGATCTTGGTATCAGTTTGCAAATGCCTCTACAGTGGATAGGCGTGGATTGCTTGAGGGTAAGCAATCTTGGGGCAGGAGGAATTATCATATCCCCATTTTTATTTTCCTCCGTAGTACAGCAAGGGTGGATTTCCAAGGCACATGATGGCCAAATCATGGGAGCAAGTTTACGTCATCAGGGGTTCCAAGGGAGTTTTGAGGAATTTTTATGGGATTCAATGGCATGGAGTATTGAGTTTTTATGGGATTCAATGGCATTCACTTGACATATTCCATCACCCGCACAGTTTGCCTTTCATTCTGTTGCATTCCGCCAACTTTCAAAAAAATGCATTATTATGAGCCCTAACAAAATTAATTATGCTTGAGGTGGCATTCCAGGAGAATTAATTGATGGAACACCTCACTGTAATAGCTCGTTGGAACCGGAACAAGAAGATCTATAGGATGGGATGCTGAGAAGTGGCCTTCAATGGTCAGAGAGAGTATCGTGGCCAATTTACCATTTTCTCACATTAAAAAAGAATATTTTAATTGAAATAAAAAGAGCGAAAAGTGTTCCATGATTAAAATAATAATAAAATAGGAGGTTCTAGAAGGGTCCATCAGATTTATAAAAGAGGAGGAGGCCATTAGGGGACATCTTGGATTTGTGTTTTCTTGTTGTAAAGAGATTTGAGAACTCGGTTCTCTACTTCAGTAGTAGCCCCGGGACGGAAACCCTCTGGTGATTTTCATGAGAGTGAACGAAAAGTTAAAACCCACCTCATCTCCTTGGTGGATTCAGCCAGAATTCACATATGCAATATTGATTTCAGTTTAGTTTTGGGAGGGTTGGTTTCAGCATTGGAGAAGATCAATTTTGGAGACCAGATTATCTATCTCAACTATTTTAGTTATATCATCATGTACACTCTCTCTGTTATTTATTATAATGAAAGTTGAGATTATTTTTGCTCATTGTGTTATTGAATTGCATGCGCTCTACTTGTTATATTTTACATGTCGATCTTCTGTTAACTGAATAGTGATTTTATAGTGAAATTTTGGTTGAGTTAAATTTCTGCATAATTAGCAAAATATCCCATTTGGGGTATTACAAGGAACCATGCTACGTGTTTTGAGGCAAAGAAGGTGTCCCTTTGATTCTCTATGCCAAGATGAACCACTTGTCTTTCAAAGCAGTCAAAATGCCCACATAGAAATCTAGTTACAACAATGGATCCAATTTTGGGGCAAAGGGGCTTTCCATGTGGCATTGCAAGCAACAAGATGTGAAGTCAAGTGATGAAGTGGGCAATGAAGATATGGCAAGCAGGTGATTTGTACAAGCCAAATCAACCCAATGTTCAAGCCAATGTGACTTTTTCAATCATTTAATCCACACATGGGCATGATGTCATTATCATTGGGGCATGTTGACCACTGGACTGGCACCTGAAGATTTTCTTAAGACTCCATGCCCAAGGATGTACCAAAGGCTATTTGTACCATCGAAGATCATCATATCGCCAAGAGTTTTTCAACTCTACTTCTTCTTCTCATCTTTTTCTGTTGTACTCAAATTCCACAAGCCCTTTAGGGACAATGTAAAAGTGATGCTAGTACGATGAGTTTGAGTCATATAACAAACCTAGGTAACTTGGGACCTTGTCATCAAGTGAGTTTACTCTAGGTGGTTTTTTTTCACTTGGTTAATTATCATTTTCCTCCAAAAATTTAATAATTAATTGAGTTTTTTCTCCAAGCATACCCCCAAAGTCGGAGTACGGCTTAATAGTGAGGCCTTGGGTGAATCCTAGTGTCTAGGGTCATTGTATATTATCATCCTAGATCACACAAAAAAATCGTGGAATTTGATTAGGTCTAGGGGGTCATTTTTTAATTTTTAAAATTTCCTGCATGGTGGAAATTTGAATAAAATTTGAACGTAATATGTAATAAGTAATGTTTAGAGAAGTTGTATGGGGTATGTGTGCTCATAATTACACCTCTCACCTTCAACTTTCTACAATGACACATTTTGAAGGCTAAAAAAATGTGTTTTAGACCTTCAAAACCCACTTTTTCTAAGTTGAGTGGGAAATTTGGCAATAAATTAAACCAGAAATAAATTAAATGGAGATAAATAAATAGCTCCATGTGACAAAATGACATGGAAATGACTTGGAAATTATCTAAAGTCAAAAGAATGAGTCAAAATACAAGTGGAAGATGATTTGGCACCTTGCATCATAAATACATGGCCCACTCAAGGAAATCGAATTTTTTGGCATTAAGGCAATAGCGGATGACTTGCAAAATCGAATTTTTGAGGATTTAATGCACATGTGAGATATTTGGAAGATATTGATGGAGATATTTTTGGGAGTTTGTCTCCACTTAAGGCTCCTACTTCATCACACTTGGCAATACGAATTTGGCTCAAGAAGTGACCATGCAATTCCCAAGGAGATTATGTTAAGCTTATTGAAAGCATCTACATGAGGTGTCATCACATGGTTTGATCTTGGAGTTTGACTTGAGTTAGCTCCTTGATTGGTTCACACTTGGATTTGCTCATCTTCACACTTGGAGAATTCGATTTTGCTTGAGAATATGTTGGGGCCACATATGGAATTCGATTTGCATTGGTGGCTACTTCATCTCTCCACTTGGAATTCGATTTCCTTTGGGATCTTCACCACGACCATTTGTAACATGGTTGCTACATTAGGATTTGGTCCCAATTCTCTATATTATAGAGCTTTCAACTCTCATTTTCAATCAATTGTTTACTAGCTATTGTGCTTGCGGAAGCACTGCTACTTTGTACACTTTTCAAAAATTGCAATAAAAATACTTTGGGGGTTCATTCATGGGTGTTCTTCCTTTGGTGCATGGTGCATTGTGAGATATTGGTATAATCTCTTCTATTTATACTTTGAATTATTTCATTTTCCATATACTCTTGTAGACTTGCTAGTGCAAAACTATCTTGCATTAACATTTGATTTGGAAGAAGGCTGTAGATGTTGGAAGTTCTAATTTATTTTCAAACAAATTTCTAGAAGTTTCAATCTATTGTTTGCTTCTCTAAATCTATATGGACTAATGTGTGATTAGAGTATTGTAAAAGAATTATTTTTGTTGGGTCAAGCATGAGGAGAAGTCTTTGGGAGATCAACCCACTCTTGAAGCATCTTCAAAGAAACTCTCATTTGTTATTTGGTTTTTCATAGTTCATCTTACGAAGAAGTGTTCTTGCAGAGACTCGTTTGGACATAGCTTATATACAAGCAATCATTTCATATTTTAAATCTTTTCAAATAGTGTTTCATTGATTTTGTATTAGCTACTTGAGAGCATTTTCTAAACTAAACCAAGTGATGGTATTCACTCCCATCACTTGATTTGGTTTCTTGTACATTATTTGTGTTGAAGTTTCTAAGTCTAACCCATTAGAAACCCTTCATATACTTTACTGATTTATACCTACTTACTTGTTCTGTTAATTAACAAGTTATTTACCATGTAAATACTAGAAATAAATACAAATACATGCTCAACACATTACAGATCATCAACTAAAGAAAACAGAAACAAGAACACAAGTGACACCATTGTTTTTGGAATAATGTCCCAGGAAAAACCCAATGCGGGAAAACCGGTGCAGCGATCTGAGGGTTTGATTTATTAAGCAGCTTCAGGATACAATCTGGGTGCCAAATCTAGCTCACCCAACAGAGAAAAATCTTGGCAGTAGTACCTCTCTACTTGGAAGCAGATATTCCTACTGAAACCCCGGATAAACTCTTCGGTAGCTCCACAGCTCCAATCTGCCCCACGAAACCCCAGCATCAGCCTCTAGGGATTGCGTCAACTCTCTCTAGCCCAACACTACCCCAACATCACTCTGACTTGGCCTATGTCAGCCTCTGGAGGCACTGCGTCAATCCTCTGGCCCTCTGCATCGCTCACCTTAGCCCTTTGAGGCATTGCGCAACTCCTGGCTGCCTCTGCGTGAGCCCTTGGATGGTTTTGCGTCCCTCTCTCCGGCTACTATTGATCCTCCCGATGCTATCTCTACCTCTTTGCTTCTGTATTCACTGCCCCTTAGTTGCAACTCTAATCACTCTCTCAACTTTCCCAGCAAACACAACCCCAGAAAGTCGAAATCTTGATCTCTTGGTGTGTTCTCCAAGTGACCCTCAAGCCTTCTCTTACACTTTTCTCATTGACAAATCAATAACCGAGATTAAGTCCCTAATCAACAGCTAAGATTTGGATCTGGCTTGATCCATGACTTTTGGACCATTCTAACATAGTTTAGACTTAGGGACTCCATTAAAAATATTAATTATTTTAATATCTCCCAAACTGTTTAGAATCTGCCCAAACTCTTTCTGGGTATTGGAAATCTCATGTGCCTTAGCCTCTCCACCAATTTTCATGGCTAGAGCACATCCGATGCTACCCCAAATCAACGCTCCCTCTTAGCGAGGATTGTGCTCTAGCAATACTCCTCGCTGAGTATCACCTTGATCATCCGGCATCGGCCCCTGTGCTGATGTTAGGCCTGCTGCCCATCATCTATATTGTTGCATCCTATACTGCTACCCATGACCCTACCACTGCCACTGTTGCATCCGCACTGCAACTCCCTCTCATCCGGTTGCATAGTGCTGCCCATAGCACTGCCACTACTAATTGTTGCACTGCAACCCAGTTACTGAGAAGTAATTGATCTCCCAACTCTAACATCTCCGTCAGGCTAGAAACACTCCTGGTGCTGAAGCTCCCTCTGTCACTGACAAGTGCTCCCTCTCTGACCTCTGCACTGCTACAACTACTCCATGCATCTCGCACCGTTGCACACCTCTCTGTGCCATTTTGCACTGGTGCAACACCCCTGTGTTTCTCGTACTGCTACCTCATGTTGTCCTGGGAATCCTGCACAGTAGCTCCCTTTATTGCTCCATCCGCATCCGTCTCTACTGACATTTGCCAGTACAACTACTCCTCTTCGGGAATCCCAGAGCAAGGTCTAATCCAAGAGGCTGGGTACCTCGAGGATCCTGCCCCTCATCACCTGTAGTCCGTCTGACTACAACTCGATATCTCCCCACTTCAGCTCAAGTGGTGTGTGTGCACTCATGGCATAGTCATCGTTTGTCTCCACTTCCTTCTCTGCCCTTGTTGGTGCAACCTTGGTCTCGGAGGCCTCTCCCTTGCTCTTCTTGCTTGGACACTAGGTCGCATAATGACCCAGCTCCCCACATTGGAAGCATTTGACCTTGGAGAGGTCCTTCTTCTTTCATTTCTCCTGCTTTCCCTCAAATGCTAGGGCAACATCCACCTCCTCCTCCTCCTTGATTCTAATCCCTTTGTCGTTGCTTCTCGCCTTGCTCAGCCTTCTGATCTCTTCTTGGCGAAGAGCAACCCACATTTCCTCCCAATCTGGAAGGGTTGCCCTGCCCAGTATGCGCTGGACAAACACCTCCTAGTCTTCTGAGACTGCGTTCAAGGTTGTTCCCACCATCAATTCTTGATCCAGCGTGGCCCCTATCGATGTCAACTGATCCCAGATCTCCCTCAATCAACCAAAGAAGGGCTCAATCTGTTCTCCCTCATGCATCTGGTATGATTACAGCTGATTTTCTAGTAACATCCTTCTCTACACAGAAGTATGCTAGTACAAATTAGAGCCTCCCACATCTCATTTGTCGTGTCCTTTTCGGAAATATGTGTTACTACATGGTCCTTGACCCCGTCAAGAATGATGCTCTTGGCCCTCGCCATTGCCTCCTCGTACTTGTTGTTATTAGCTGGGTCAACTGGGATAGCTATCGTCCTCAAGGCAAAGTGCTTGACACGATTCCTGTCTAGAACGGATAGGATTCCGGCCTTCTAGACTACGAAGTTTGAGGCTCCGTCTAGTCTATCCTGGTTTCTTACCCCGTTCACTGCCATCTCACTGCTCCTCTACTTCCCTCCTGGAAGTTCTTGATGTGAATCCCTTTGAGCCTCGATTTCCCTCCTAGAAACCCTTCTACCAATGTCGAGATGCCCCCACTCCAATCGTTAGTGCAAGTACACCATTGATCCAGATTTCTCGGATAAAAATCCTTGGTAGCAACTCCGTCCTCCTTGGCCTTGCCCTGTTAGGTACTGTTCTGACTACAGTACCCCACCAACTCCACTCTGCAACTTACCCATAGCCTCCTAAACCACAACAAACTGAAGGTTAGAGCTCCTAGGCTTTGCGCAATCCCGGCCCCAGCAAATCAACTTCCTCAACCAACTGTGTCAGCTCTCCTAGCCTCTGCATGGCTCTGCGTGAGCCTATCTTTGCCTCCTTTAGCCTCTCCGCTACCTCTTCTTGGCTCGAACTTGATGACAGAGGCACTGCGTCACCCCTTCCTTGCTACTTTTCTGTTATGGACAGCGTCTGTCACTCGGGACAGCTGTTTTTTGTTGTTGTTTCTCTGTTCGATTGATGTCCTCAGTTCTCCTATGATATGCAACCACCCTCTGATACCATGTTGAAGTTTCTAAGTCTAACCCGTTAGAAACCCTTCATGTACTTTACTAATTTACTCCTGTTGACACCTAATCTTCATGATTGGGGGAATTTTATGTAAATAAATAAATTAGGAATGTGAAAAGTCATCGGGAGATGAACTGAACAATCACTCCTTTTGTATATAACAATGACCTACCTATGGAATAATAGACGAATCAGTTGTTTGTTTTGTGGAGTTACTACATGGCCTGACATGGTATCAAAGCCAGCTCCTTGTTTTAGCTCTTATGCTCCTGTAACTCCTTTGTCTGCCATATCCCCTATGTCCTGCCATATCCTCTCTGCCATATTCCTTTTATAAAACCTGCGCCTTGCTCTTCTGAAGCGCTGTCCTGTCTAGCGCTGCCCATACTTCCCTGAATAAAAAAAAAAAAAAAAAAAAAAAAAAAAAAAAAAGCGTTGTACGTTAAAATTTTCTTTGTGAATGTTCTGTCATTTTAATTGAACGCTGGTTCTGACTTGTTCCAGTCGCACCATTCCATTGAACGCCGCTCTGACATCTACTTTAAATTCAGGATTTAAGTTTATAATATTATCGAATATCTGAGTTTCTAGCTAGTCTGATATTCGATGTCCTCGTTGATGAAATATTCTTACGTCCTGACAAAGCTAAAGCGAGGAATAGCATTATATTCTTTCTAAGCATAATCGAATGAAGGAATCGACCTGCATGTTATTGAAATCAGCTCAGTTTTTACTGTTAATTTATGTTTCTGGCTGCTTCCTCTGCCATTATCGATACTGCAAGATTCTCTGCATCCAGTTTTCAGCTGTTATGGCCTGATATTTGAAACGCTGTGGCTTGCACCGCGTTGAATGTATATATTAAACCATGTTGATTGTTTAACACAGCGTTCAAGTCTTTTTTTTAACACAACGTACAAGTTGCTCCTTCAACATATTGCAGCGTCCAGCGTATATATATATATATATATATATATATATATATATTGCATGCGTACAAGTTGGTATTGAAATGTTGAATGGTATTGAACTGCGGTTTTACTGAGTGATATACACCGCTTTTGTATTGAACTGCATTTGAATCCGTTGAATGGTGGTATATATATTGACTTTATATGTGCGTGGAGCTCTTGTTTAAAAGAAAAAAAAGGAGGTGATATGGAAATATTATATGAGGATGTTTTTATAAACATTGGAGGGATTTGAAGAAAACATAGTATTTGAAATCTCTTTGCCCTTTTGAGTACAATTTCATTGTATATCAGTATAAGTATTTTTTTCTATCAGCAGAAGTTTTTTTTTTACAGAATGAATTCAATCATCTCTATGGTAGGAATAATTCTCACTGGCAAGGAGAACTATGCTGATTGGTCCCGGATGATACAACACACCCTCATCTTCAATGAGTTGTGGAAAGGAGTGTGTGTCGGGGAAGGAGACAGTGACCCAGTACAACCTACCTCAACAAAGAGCTTGCCATTTGGGAAAACAAGAACAGCAAAGCTTATGAATTAATCACAGCATCTGTAAATAAAGAGGTGAGTCACCATATTACATCATATTCAACTGCCTTTGAAGCTTTACAAAAGCTGAAAGAACTCTATGACTCACATTCTGCACTTGAAGTCGTCCAACTCATGATTAAACTCTTCACTCTTGAACTGCAAAATAATGATCCTCTTGCTCTTGCATCTGAAATAAAGCCTATAATGCATGATATCAAATCCACTAAAGTTGAGCTGGATATCCCTCTTATTGCTTTTCTCAAGGCAATTTATCCTACATACTCCAATTATCTTGAGTCTTTGCAAGCAAATGGAAATCTAAA
>APFE031390983.1:818-17564 GCA_000404065.3 Pinus taeda | reverse complement strand
TTCTGAAACTCAACTTCAATCATTTTGATCTTGATGATGCAACTTTATTTGTCAAGAAAGTTGGCAAAACAGTTGTATATCTTGTGGTAATATGTAGATGATCTTTTAATGGCAGGGAACAATGAAAGCTACATTGCATCCATAAAGAAGGAATTGGGGAAAAGTTTTGAAATGATTGATTTGGGCTATGTTCATTACTATCTTGGCATTGAAGTAACCCAACATCCAAAGTCCATATTTCTTTCTCAAAAGAAATACATTGGAGATTTGTTGAATAGGTTTGGCATGACAGAGTACAATCCTCTTACTACTCCAATGGAACAAAACTTAAAGCTCACATCTATTGAAAGAAAGGAATTTGAGGATGCAACAAAGTATAGATAGCTTGTAGGAAGTCTCATCTACCTCACTACAACCAGACCAGACATTTCATTTGCTGTTGGAATCCTCTCCAGGTTCATGCAAAAGCCTTGTGAGGGACATTGGTGCAAAAAGAGTTCTAAGGTACTTGAAGGGAACTCAAGACCTTGGAATCAAGTATACACAGGTGGACGACTTCAGCTTGATTGGATACTCTGATTCAGACTTCGATGGAGACAAAGAAACTGGGGTATCTACTTCATGATATGCTATGAGTCTTGGATCAGAAGCTGTCTCCTGGAGATCACGTAAACAATCAGTTCCAACAGATTCCACAACAGAAGCAGAATACGTGGCAGCAGTTGAAGCAACAAAAGAAATTGTGTGGCTCAGGAAAATTCTTGAAGATTTGCAGGTTAAACAAGTACAATCAACTCCACTCATGATTGACAACACCTCTGCAATAAAGTTGGCCAAGAACCCAAAGTTCCATGATCGAACAAAGCATATCAATACTAAATATCATTTGATTTGACATCATGTTGAGGCCAAAACAATCCATCTCCGTCTTTGTTCCACAAATGAGCAAATTGCAGATATCTTCACCAAAGCACTTGGAAAAGAAAAGCTTGAACGATTCAGAATGATGCTTGGACTCACCAACATCCCTTCAGATTAAGGGGGGGAATGTTGACACCTAATCTTCATAATTGGGGGAATTTTATGTAAATAAATAAATTAGAAATGTGAACAGTCATCGGGAGATGAACTAAACAATCACTCCTTTTGTATATAACAATGACCTACCTATGGAATAATAGATGAATCAGTTGTTTGTTTTGTGGAGTTACTACCTGGCCTGACAACTCCTACCTACTTGTTATGTTAATTAACAAGTTATTTACCATGTAAATACTGGAAATAAATACAAGTACATGCTCAACACATTACAGATCATCAATTGAAGGAAACAGAAACAAGCACACAAGTGACACAATTTTTTTTGGACTAATGCCCCCAGTAAAACCCAATGCGGGAAAACTGGTGCAATGATCTGAGGGTTTGATTTATTAAGCAGTTTCAGAATACAATCCAGGTGCCAAATCCAGCTCACCAAACAGAGAAAAATCTCAGCATTAGTACCTCTCTACTCGGAAGCAGATATTCTGGTTGAAACCCAGAATAAACACTTCGGCAGCTCAACAGTTCCAATCTGCCCCACGAAACCCTAGCATCAGCCTCTAGGGACTGCGTCAACTCTCTCTGGCCAAGCGTTAGCCTAGCATCACTCTGGCTTGGCCTGTGTCAACCTCTGGAGGTACTGCATCAGTCCTCTGGCCCTCTACGTCACTCACACTGGCCCTCAGAGGCACTACGCAACTCCTAGCTACCTCTGCGTGAGCCCTGGCTGCCTCTGTGTGAGCCCTTGGCTGGTTTTGCGTCCCTCTCTCTGACTACTACACTGATTCTCCTAGTGCTATCTTTGCCTCTCTGCTTCTGTATTCACTGCCCCTCAGTTGCAACTTTGATCACTCTCTCAACTTTCTCAGCAAACCCAGCCCCAGAAAGTCAAAATCTTGATCTCTTGGTGTGTTCTCCAAGTGACCCTCAAGCCTCCTCTTATATTTTTCTCGTTAACAAATCAACAGTCGAGATTAAGTCCCTAATCAACCGCTATGATTAGATCTGGCTTGATCCATGACTTTTGGACCATTTTAACACAGTGTGATATTAATTCACATTAATATTTTATTTTCCCTAAGTTTAGACTTATGGACTCTATTAAAAATATTAATTATTTTAATATCTCCCAGACTCTTTAGAATCTACCCAAACCCTTTCTGGGTATTGGAGATCTCATGTGCCTTAACCTCTCCACCAATTTTCGTGGCCAGAGAACATCCAATGCTACCCCAAATCAACAATTTGTATAATATTTATTTCTTTTACATGTTCTCTCTACACTAATTGTGTCTTTGTTTTGCAGCCCATAGTTGGAGTGTTAATAACAAGAGACTTGAGGAAAACTCTAACTATTTTCATGTAGGACCTCTCGAGCCTTCAAAGTTCATCTTCTAGGAGGTCATGGGCATTTGAAGACTAGCTCCTTTTTTTGTGCAAGCTTTCATCCACCATTGGAGGCTAATCTTTGGGATACCAAGAGATACCTAACATTTTCAAATTTGGGAGCATTCTTATTGTTCTTACCTTAGTTTCTAATTTTCACTTTCAAGAAAGAAATCTAGTGCTTGAAAACCCTAATATGTTGTAAAAGATTCCTCTTGAAGTTTTAGTTGAGATCCTTTGCAAGGTTTCTCATCTTTGTAACAATCTAATAGAAAGGCTCAGTTATTCTTGTGGGAGTTTGGGTTTCACCCAAGGCATCATTTTCTCCTTATTTAGAAAGAGAAACATGTGGGTGGATTGATCTTGCATTGTTTTCTTAGTTTTCATTTTGCATGCCTTAAGAATTAACACAATCTCACCATCATAATCTAACTTTCTAAATTGATTTTGCTACTAGTTTCCATTTTACGTCTTGCATTTGAAGTTTTGCTTTTAAGGACAACTTGGTATTTCACCTTAGAGCAAATTATTTCATTATATGCAAGCATCTCAATTCATGTGGCAAAGTTTGACTTAGTTAATTTGACAATTTTCTTCATGTTTGTCTCACTATAGGCTCATTGGTTACTTGCTCATTTATTTTAAAGTTTTCTCACTTTGCAACCATATCATACTTTGAAGCTTCATCTTATTTCATTGCTTTAATTGGTTGATCATTGATATATCATTTGTTAAAGCATTTACTTTGAGCATCTTACAATCTTATGTGTTGATGAAGTTTATGTTCTTATATCTTGTACAATTTTGAGAAATTATCTAAGTTATCACATTGGGCATATTTCCATTTACTTGAGACGTTTCCTTTTACAAGCACTAATAGACTTGCATTTCATTTAGGCATATTAGCATAGTTTGCATCTCTAATGAAAATTTACCTCCAAGAATAAGTTTGGTTCAAAGACATCTCTTGGGGACCCCTTTCTTTCATCAACTTGAGGGACATAGACCCTGTTATGTGGTTAACACGGTGACCTTACAGTGGTTAGAGGCACAGTCTCTACAACGTCGAAGGCATCGGATTTGTTGGATATTCCAAGGGAGGTATCGTTAATATAGTCTTGGTTTTCTTTCCTTGGATCTCTTTCCACAACTTACATAAGAGACTTGTTTCAAAACAATCGAAAGAAAGGTCACACCTATACTAGGCATTTACATTAAAATTAACTAAGATAATTGCATTTAATCTTAGTTTAAGTGCATTTCATGCTAACACATTTTACTTGCAAATTATTTATGTACTTGTCATTGATGAAAATGTGTTGAATCGATTATTTTATTTAGGCAAGTATCATCTTGTTCATTTTTTGCAAGTAAAGTTTTACCTTGTTTCCTTTGCAAGTCATTCTATATTGCTTCCTTACATACTTTGGATTTGTGAATGATTATATATTTTAAAAGCATTTCTTGAAAGCACATTTTATAGCTTGCATGTGATATCATATCTTGGTAACATCTTTTGTTTAATTGACAGGGTTACTTGTGTTTCAATTTGAAACAGTTCACTTTTTTTGAGCAAGTATTATTTATTTTTAAGCAATATTGAAGGCATTGATTTTATGTATGTTAATCTTTGGTTCATGTGTTTGATGGTTATATATTTCATTTCATATTGCTCATTATATTTGTTCATAATCTCAAGTAATCCAAATTTGACATCTCCTAGAAACCTCACATCCCCCCTTTTAACTTAGTTTTCCATTTAGGGACCACCTCCCTTAGCTTACCTAGGAGAGAGCTTAAGCGAAGAGAAAGTTGGGAATAGGTGACAGCCACGTCTCTTAAATTTGCCACCAACCACACCTTGTGGGGTTAAGCGATTTTATCACTAACTTAGTTGTGTGTGACATGTTGAAGAAAGTGTAACTAGGTTTGGTCTTCATAAAAGTAATTTTGATCTTTGTATTTATAAAAGAAAATAAATATTATTTTTGTTATTTATATCAATGACTTTCTTGATCTTGGATAGGTCTAACACATGTCAAAGTGCTATAGGAAAGTCAAAGAGTCAAAATAAATATTGAAGACCCTTAAGGGCATGTTACACCATGTATATATATATATGTATTAGAGTCAAAGATATTCCTCCAAGCAAAGTCATAAGTCTCCTCCATGCAACGACATCATTAAAGGAAGTAATTCGAAGTTTAAATGTCAAGTCGGCCTCAAGTCTACTAGTCGGCTTAAAAGAGGGACATACCTCTATATATAGAGGTTATCCACTCCTCCAACAACAAGTGAAATCACCTCTGAAATCAGTGAGATAAGAAGACGAGTTAAGGGTGGAAAAGAAGCATCGAAAGGAGCCTCTAGTGCACTGAGGGAAGAAGGAAATATATTGAGCCTTACAGGAGTGTCCTAAGGCCTACTATAGTTGTATGTGCGAATATATCGAGGGTCTCTCTGTTGTCATAGCAGCCCTCTACTGCATTCATCCATATCTCATTGTTTGGGCTAGATAACTAGGCTTATATGGCCTCTCACTCAAGCAAAGAAGGAGCTCACTAAAGCGAAGAAGGAAGAGGACAATCACATAAGGAATCCTCTCACACGTGCGAAGAAATAGGGCTACACTGTTGTCATATCAAGTTTGCAACTATATCTCAAGAAAGAGCTTGATTGGACAAGAGATAATGTTCTCCTCATATGTGAAAGAGTCCACTAAGGACCAAGGAGAAGTATATCTTCTAGAGCTAGCAAACAAGGGCTATCACTAGTTGCTGGAAGAAGAATAAAGTGTCGAAAGGAGGACAAAGTGTCAGAAGACAAAGTGCCAGAAGGAGAACAAAGGGCTTTACTTGTGCTTGGAGGATATTCTTGTCAAGGGTCTAGGGTTTGGCATTGTTCAATAGAAGCTTCAATAAGAGAATTTTGAGAAAGGGTTTTCCTCTCTAAAAGAGAGAGGTTTTGCCCATGCAAAGAGCCAACATCTTGTGTTCTTGTCTTTTGTATTTTGGTAGCAGTGTACTGAAGTAACAGAATATACACTAATAACAAGAAGAAGATCAAGCTAATAAGAAAAAGTAAAAGTGCTTCACAAATTGTCATCATTCATAGAAGAATCCTATCATAACTACTTTGCCCTAGATTCTTCAACGTGGTATCAAAGCTAAGGTGACACATCAAGGAAGGGCATCTCAAAAACACTCATAAGGTGACACATCAAGGAAAGACATCTCAAGAATACTCATAAGGTTGAAGCATCAAGCCAAAAGCCTCAAATACATCAAGGACGAAAAGGTCTACCATCTACTATCCATCAAGGAAGACTACAAAGCAAGAAGAGAAGCCTTTGATATAAAGGCACCTACAAGAAGATCCATTCAAAGAAGGACCTACATCAAGTTACATCTTCAAAAGAAGAGCATTCCAAGTCGAGCCTCATTCTTCAAGAAGTCTTCATCATTAAGCAAGTCTCTTCGAAGAGGCAATTTGAAGATCATCAAGATCTAAGAAAGCAAGTCATCAAATCTTTAAAAAGGAAGCAAGACTACTACATCACAAACACTATCAAGTATTTGTATGTCCCCTTTTGAACATATCTCAAAGTCTTTTTGCAAGGAAAGCAACAAATTGGTTGGGACTACTAATTTCCTTGTATGGAAGAAGAGAACTGATTTACTTTTCAAGGAGAATGAACTTCTAGACCACATCAAAGGGGATATCACTATCCCTGATAAGGAACAAACTCAACCCTTAGCAAAGTACAAGAAGGATGAAAGAAAAGCTCAAAGGATTCTAATAGAATCCATCAAGGACTCTCTCATTCCTTACGTTTCCAAATTTGAAACATCAAATGAAATCTATGATAAATTGGTAGAGCTATTCTCAGTTAGCACAGCTGGAGAATTGATATCACTACGCAATGAATTATACAAGATGAAGATATCAAAGGAAGGAATAGCTCCCTGCTTCATGAAGATCTCTGAGATGAGAGATCAACTTCAAGAAATACGAGAAGTCATGTCTGATAGAGAAATGAAAATTGTGGTACTCAATGCTCTACCTGATGATTGGGGCAACTTCACATCAAGTATATATGCCAAGAAGGAAGCTACCCCACTAAGTGAACTTTGGTCTCTATGAAAAATTGAGGAGACTAGACTCAAAGTCAAAGATGATGTGGGATCAAAGGAGCAAGCATTCACTACCATGGCCAAGAGAAAGGGAAAATTTGGCAAGTTTGGTCCACGAAGGACAAGCAACAAAGATATGTCCAAAGTCCAATGCTTTGGTTGTCAAGAATATGGTCACTACAAAAGAGATTGTCCCAAGCTTAAGAAGGGCAACAACAAAAGAAAAAGAGAATAAGCTCACATGACTCAAGAAGTGAAAGAAGAAGATAAGAAGCAGAAAAAGGAGGACCCTCTAGACCTCTACTATGACTAAGTCAACTTCTTTACATAAGTTTTGAGTACCATAGCAGCATATAGAAATAGGATAGAAGGCATGGTTTAGTAAGCATCTTCTAGAATATAGAAGCATGATATAGAAATAGCTCAAGGTATTCATGTAGGAAGGATGTAGCTAATGAATAACCTCATCCATGATAAAAGAAAATGATCATGATAAAATCTTAGAAAGCCTCCATCATCAACAAGGAAGAAGCATTTGCAGGGTAAGGGTCATCAAGATCCTCTGACAAAATCTTCAATAGAAGATTCATAAAGGAGCAAATGTCTCAATAGGAGTTCCATTCATGGGATTCAAGAAAGAATGATACGCAAACAAGAAAAGATGAAGCAAAAGAAATTGAGGCAATCTCAATTTAGAAGGATCAACAAAGGAAGCTAAGACGATCAATAGAAGAACTAATATGAGCTATGTATGCATCTATGAATAAGTCATGTCATCATTGAATCATGGGGAATAATTCTAAAAACATGATCAAGAATAGAAAGATCTCTTTCACGAATAACATGCTCGAAGGCATGAGCCACACATCGAGTGAAGGTCAACATGAAGAAGTACCCTCATAAGGATTATGAGGTGGTTGACTAAACAATCTATGAAGAGAGAGGTGAAGAAAGAGATCAAAGATGAAAGAACACCATGGTCACTAGGAATCATTACCTGACAAACTCTTTGAAGATATCTCCCGAAAGAAGGCACGAGAACCCTAACAAAAGAAGAAAAAATTAAAGGACCCTTGACACTTAGAACCTTGGAGATATGAATATACATGTTACTAATTCAAGTCAACAAGATGTCATGATGGAAAGCCATCCAGCAAATTACTATTTAAAAGTTTGAAGTCACATCGGGATGAAGTCATGAAGGGCTACTAGAACGAAATATTGAAAGACTAAGCACAACAAAGCATTCACATGGTGAATATTCCGGAAATGAAACAAGATGAACAAAGGAGTAGCCAGATGACAAAATATCCAAACATGTATCAAGCCACTTTCCACAAAGGAAGAAATGACATGACAAACTAAGAAGGAAAGTGATCGATAGCTAATGCCCTACAAAGAAGAAGCTCAACAAAAATTTCATGACATCAAGGAAAGAAGGAGATCCAGCAGTTGAAGGAGCCACGAAGAAGAAGTTGTTGATGTATTAATGAGTCCCTAGCTAAGAGGGAGTTCTAACGAGTTCCTAATTATAAGGAGCTTGCAAGTTCCTGGTCAGAGGGAGCTTGTGCCTATCTTCCCTAGTTAAGAGGGAGAGATAGACACAACATTCTTGCCTTCCATTTGGAAGAAAAAAAGGAGGATTGAGTAATCATCTGGCATCTGATGCTCTTTGAGCATGTGTAGGGCATCCAAGACAAGAGTTGGCAAGAGGACCGATATTCTTTGAGGGTTGGGAACCCAAGATAAGAATAGTCCTAGAAGGTCATACTCAGTGAACAACTGCGTGGGTATGTACCTTGAGAGACAGTGATGAAGGTGTCTATAATCATTGGTCTCGCCAACATTGTGCTCTGATCTAATGAGAGAGATTTATTAGTCAAGGCCTTGCTATGGAAACAATGTTGGTTACTATGATGCTAGTACAGATGGATTGCCAATTCGATTTCTCTTATGTGAATTCTTCAAGATTGAAAATGGCCAAACACCTTGTAATGATTTATGAATACCTCCCTAGTTAAGGAGGAGTGTTGAAGAAAGTGTAACTAGGTTCGGTCTTCATAAAAGTAATTTTGATCTTTTTATTTATAAAAGAAAAGAAATATTATTTTTTTTATTTATATCAATGAGTTTCTTGCTCATTGGATAGGTCTAGCACATGTCAAAGTGCGATAGGAAAGTCAAAGAGTCAAAAGAAATGTTGAATACCCTTAAGGGCATGTTACACCATGTATATATATGTACTACAATCAAAGATATTCCTCCAAGCAAAGTCACAAGTCTCCTCCATGCAACGACATCATTAAAGGAAGCAATTTGAAGTTTAAATGTCAAGTCAGCCTCAAGTCGGCTTAAAGGAGGGACAAACCTCTATATATAGAGGTTGTCCACTCCTCCAACGGCAATTGAAATCACCTCTGAAATCAGCGAGATAAGAAGACGAGTTAAGGGAGGAAAAGAAGCATCAAAAGGAACCTCTAGTGCAGCGAAGGAAAAAGTGTTGAAGAACCTAGGGTAATTAGGCGTAGTGTGATTCTTCTTGACTTGATAACAATTTGTGGAGTCTTTCTTTTTACTTTTCCTTGTTAGCCTAATCTTCTTCTTATTATTATTAATGCATGCGTGTGTACTTCATCAAACTGCTATCAAAACATAAAAACAAAAACACAAGATGTTGGCTCTCTGCCCGGGCCAAAACCTCTCTTCTCTTGAGAGGAAAACCCTTTGGTAAGTTTTCCCTTATTCAAGCTTCTTTCTTGATCAATGCCAAACCCTAGACCCTTGACTAGAAGATCCTCCAAGCACAAGTCAAGTCCTTCCTTTTCTTTGCACTATGTTTTCACGGCACTTTGTTCATCTCCTTCCGACACTTCGTTCTTCCTTAGCGTGACAACACTACAGCCCTAATTCTCGCACGTGTAAGAGGTACCCTAGAGAATTAGGGTCCTTTTCCTTCGTTAGAGAGATAGGCTTCTTCGCTTGACTTGGGAGGCCTTGTAGGCCTATTTTCAAACCCAATCAACACTAGTTTATGGACTATTTGTCCCGCAAACTTGACCACCCTTTCTTTGCACATGTGACTGTTTCTAGCCCTAGAAAAAATCCTTTTCACTTTGCCTTTTCTCCTCCTTCCTTCGCTGCCCTAGGAGACCTCTTCTTCATCCTTCGTTACCCTTTCTCTAGCCTCTTCTCTTTGCAAATTTCAAAGATGCTTGGCTGACGTTGTAATGGAGTGGACAACCTCTATTTATAAAGGATTGTCCCTCCTTTTAGGCCGACTTGTTATGCTTACTTCGGATGGTTTCTTTGGTGGTGTCACATGCTTGAAGGAGACTCTTTGATGGTGGCGTTGCATAGGAAGGGACTTGACTTTGCGTGGAGGTGACTTCTTTGACTCTTATACACAATGTAACATACCCTTAAGGTCTTTAACATAATTCTTTTGACTTTTTGATTTACCTATAGCACTTTAACATGTGCTAGACCTACTTCAACGAGCAAGAAACTCTGACATATATTATAAAAATATTATTTCTTTTCTTGAATAAATACAAATATCAAAAGTGCATTTATGAAGACCGAACCTAGTTACATTTCCTTCAACAAGAAGGAAATATACCAAGCCTTAGAGGATTGTCCTAAGGTTTACTACAGCGACACGTGCAAAGATATAGAGGGTCTCTCTACTGTCATAGCAACCCTCTATTGCAGTCATCCATATCTCATTGTTTGGGCTAGATAACTAGGCCTATAAGGCCTCTCACTCAAACGAAGAAGAAGCTCACTAAAGCAAAGAAGAAAGAAGACAATCACATAAGGAATCCTCTCACACGTGCAAAGAAATAGGGCTACACTGTTGTCATATCAAGTCTACAACTATATCTCAAGAAAGAGCTCAGTTGGACAAGAGATAAGGTTCTCCTCATATGTGAAAGAGTCCACTATGGACCAAGGAGAAGTATCTTGTCTAGAGCTAGCATAACAAGGACTATCATCAGTGGCTGGAAGAAGAATGAAGTGCCAATAGAAGGAAGACAAAGTGTCGAAAGACGAAGTGTCGGAAGAAGGAGAATAAAGGGCTTGACTTGTGCTTGGATGATATTCTTGTCAAGGGTCTAGGGTTAGGCATTGTTTAATATAAGCTTCAATAAGAGAAATTTGAGAAAGGTTTTTCCTCTCTAAGAGAGAGAGGTTTTGCCCTGGCAGAGAGCCAACATCTTGTATTCTTGTCTTTTGTATTCTGGCAGCAGTTTGATGAAGTAAAAGAATATACACTAATAACAAGAAGAAGATCAAGCTAACAAGAAAAAGTAAAAGTGTTTCACAAATTGTTATCATTCATAGAAGAATCCTATCATAACTACTTTTCCCTAGAATCTTCAACATGACAGACGGCAACATTCTTTTGGCGTTGTTGTCGGGGACAAGTCCTCTTGTACCTGGAAAATCGACTAACTTTTGGTTTTAGCATATTGGACTTTTAGGATTAAATTCTTTCTCAAGTGGATTCCACTTAATTCAAATTCTGCAAGAGTTTCTACAAGGAGGCATCCAAGTGGTCTCGTTAGCCCCACCCTTGAGCCTGAAAGGGTATTTTGAGAGAGGTTAAAGAGACTCTCTCATAGTACACTTCTTGTTAATCTTGGGAAAGAGGTTATTTCTAATATCCATTTGTTTTTTCAAGAACAAGTAGATCCAAACATCATGAATGATTTTTTTTCTCCTTGTTATTTTACTAACATAAATGGTTATCCTCACAATATCATTGACAAGGCTATTGAAAAGTTGCCCTCCTTCCAAGGTAACAATTCCATTAGTGTTGCATCACATGTTAAGAATTTCAATGTTTGCATTTTCAAGTGTTGTAACACTAACTATGAGGATGTGAAGATGAGACTTTTTGTTCTCTCTTTAAAAGAGGATGCTCTTGATTGGTTCACTAAGCAACCTCCTAACTCCTATGACTCCTTACAAGAAATCATCAATGCTTTTATGGGAAAATTTGAAGAGAAGAAAGAGAATAGGCACTTGATCAATGCTATTAGCTTTATGAAGAAGAATGAAAATGAAACCATGAAGGAATTCAATAAGAGATTTAATGATTTAGTGAAGAGCATGCATGCTACTATTAAGCATTTTGATGAGTTTCTTTTGTGCTCATATTTAGATGTTTTTGGTGTTGACACTACCTATGAGTTAAGAAGGAAAGTGCTTGCAAATTTGGGTGTAGCTCAAACTGAAGCCTTGAAGATGAAAAGAGCTAGAATGGAATTCGGAAAGTCTAAAATTCCCAGTTTAAATAGAGGGCCATCAAAGTCTCATGATGTTGAAGTTTCTAAGTCTACTTAGTTAGAAACCCTCCATGCACTTTATCTAATTTATTCCTATCTACTTGTTAATTTACTTAACAAGTTATTTACAATGTAAATACTGAAAATAAACACTAGTGCATGCTCAACATATTACAGATCAGCAACTAAAGGAAACAGAAACAATCACACCATATGACACCATTATTTTTGGACCAATGTCCATGGAAAAACCCAATGTGGGAAAACCGGTGTAGCTATCTGAGGGTTTTCTTATTAAGCAATATCAGAGTACAATCTATGTGTCGAAACTGACCTACCCAACAAAGAATTTCCTTAGTAGCAATACCTCTCGGTTTCTGACAAATCTACTGTTTGAAACCTAGGATAATCCTTTCGCCAGCTACTCAGCACCAATTTTCCCCAGAAACCCCAGTGTCTACACAATCTAGACTACGTCAGCCTCTCCTAGCCTAGCGTTGGCACTGCGTTAGCCTATCTTGGTCTGCGTCAGCCCTAGGAGACCCTGCGTCAGCTCTTTGAGCCTTTGTGCCAGCTAAGCTAGCCCCTTTGGTGCTCTGCGCGGCACTTAACTACTTCTGCGTAGCCCTGCGTGAGCACTGTCTACTCCTGTGTCTCTCTCCCTCGCTGCTTTGTTGCTAACCCGACACTATCTCTACCTGTTTGTCTCTCTGTACTCAATGCCCCTCAGCTGCTCTCCCGATCACTGATTATATCTCTCTTAGCAAACCCCGCTCTAGAGAATAGAATGACTGATCACTCTGGTGTATTCTCCAAGTGACCCTCAAGCCTCCTCTTATACTTTTCCTATTGACATATCAACAGCCGAGATTAAGTCCCTAATCAACGGCTAAGATTATATCTGGCTTGATCCATGTCTTTTGGACCACTCTAACACAAATTCATATTAATACACATTAATATTTTATTTTCCCTAAGTTTAGACTTAGGGACTCTATTAAAAATACTAAATATTTTAATATCTCCTGATTTGTTTAGAATCTGCCCAAACCCTTTCTGGGTATTGGAGATCTCATGTGCCCCTACCTCTCCACCAAATTTCGTGGCTATAGCACATTCGATGCTACCCCAAATCAACACATGATTCTAAGGGGAAGGCAAAGGAAGAAAGTGCACATGATCCTATCAAAGAACTAACCCAACTCATTAAGACCATGAAAGAAAATCACAATACTCAAATGAATGCCATCCAAAATAGGTTGGAGGCCATGTAAAGGAATCAAGTTAGGAGACTCCAAAATCAGGGTAATGATAGATGGCAAAAGAGAGGACCACCCAATGAGCATAGGCCACCAAACCCACTTGAGTCTACTATTTAGTTGATGATTCAATCCCCTATTGTAGACCTTGTGACTTAATGCATGATGAAGTTACTTGTCCTTATGTAAGAAGGATTTTGGAAGGAGGAATGGCTAAGACAAGTGAGCAAATCAATGTGGTTGACAAAAAACAGCATTTGTCCATGGAAAATTGGATGGGAGTTGTGTAGAATAGCCAAAAGATAAATAAGAAGTCTCCATCTTCCCATAGTGTAAATAACTTTGAAGAGTTGGATAGGATCGCTGAGTTATATGGTGAAAAGCCTTCACCAAATCAGATTTTAGAAATAGCGAAGGATAGAGAAAGGGCAAGAAATAAGGAAAGAAATCAAAATGCCCCTAAAAGTTTCACTCCACCTACATATGGTTTAAATATTGACTTGGGAGGATGGATAAATAATGCAAAAATTTTAGTATATGTCACTGAAATCCTAAAGATTCCCTCCCAAAATTTTAACTTGTTGAAAGCCATTGTTGCACCTCATATGAAAAAAATGTCAAATTTTTCTAAGGATGGATGTAAGGATGCCCCTATCATTCTGCAAAGTAGTGATACGTGTAGAGTTAACAAGAACCATCAACATTTCTTCATTGCGTTGTTGGTTAATGGGTTACTTTTGCATAATTGTATGTTTGATTCTGGGGTATCATCTTGTGTCATGACCAAGAAGGTTATGAATTAGTTGAACATGAGGATTTCTAGACCTTACCACAACATTTGTGCTATGAATTATTGAAGTTTGTGGTTTGATAAAGAATCTTCAAGTCCACTTGGCAGTACATCCTGATATTATGATCAACATGGACATTGTGGTGATTGATGTGCCTGATGCTTGGGGGATGTTATTGTCTAGAAAGTGGAGCATTGATATAGGAGATAGTTTGCAAATGGATTTAAGTGATGCTACGATCCCTAATAGTGAGGGCATCATGGGTAGGTTGGATACGGAGTTGGAGAGAAAGTATCATGTGGAAAATCCTAAGAAGCCTTATAATGAAATTTTGTATGAATATAATGACTTGGGAAATTATGCTATCTTGACTAACTCTACTACTTCTTTGGAGAAGGAAGTGGAAAGTAAGAAAGATTGGATTTGGCTCATGAACTTTGATGGTGCCCATTCAAAGTTAGGTAAGGGTGCTAGAATTGTCCTTACCTTCCCCCTTGGTCATATATTCCAGTTTGCCTATAGATTGGAATTTGATGCAACTAACAATGTAGCAAAATATGAAGCTTTATTGTTAGTTCTAGAGTTGGAAAAGGACTTGAAAATTAAGATGCTTAGTATCAAAGGAGATTCTAATTTAGTCATTCTTCAAGTAAAGAATCAATATGATTGTAAGAATGATATATTGAAGAAGTATTGTAATGTTGTTTGGGATAATATGGAGTTTTTGATGCATTAGACCTTCAAACCATTCCAAGAGAAGGAAATAAGCAAGTTGATGAGTTGTTTGTTGCTGCATCTACCTTACAGCTTGGAGAAAACTTGATGGATGATAAGATTAAGATGGAAATTATTTTCAGACCATCAGTTCCTGATAATATTGAGCATTGACAAGTCTTTAATGATGAAATCCAAGTGATTCGATTTTTGAATAATATGGAGGAATTTTCTGATTTTAAGGTTGGCTACAAAGAAGAGGGTTGCAAATACGAGGAGCGTAACGCAGTGTCAAATCCCATTCCTAGGGATTGTGTAACCATGGAGCAAATGTTTGATAGGCATGATGATGTCAAGAGAAAAAAAGATAAGAAAATTGACCCCAGGGAATTCATTGAAGTAAACATTGGCACCCCTCATGATCCAAGGATGATTAAAATAGGAAAGGCTACCACTGAGGAAGAAAGGAAGAAATTGATAAATTTACTTCAAGAATATAGAGATGTTATGGCTTTCTCATATGATGAGTTAAAAGGATATAGGGAGGATGTCAAGGAACATACTATCCCTCTTAAAGATGAGAATTTTAAACCCTTTAGGCAAAAACTTAGACAAATAAATCCTAAGTTAGCCCCTTTGGTGCAAAAGGAGTTGCAAAAGATGCTCCAAGTTGGAATCATAGCTCACACTAGGCATTCCACATGGTGTTCAAACTTGGTTATTGTGAGAAAGAAGAATGGTTCAATTAAGCTATGTGTGGATTTTCGAAATCTTAATTTAACTTGTAAGAAGGATAATTACCCTTTGACTAACATGGAGACTTTATTACAAAGGGTAACAGGATCTGGGATGATGTCTTTATTAGATGGATTTTCAGGTTATAACCAAGTCATGGTGAAGAAGGAAGATAGACATAAGACAACATTCACCAAACCATGGGGTACTTTTGAATATTTGAGGATGCCTTTTGGACTAACAAATGTTGGAGCAACTTTTCAAAGGACTGTGGACTATGCTTTTAAGGTTCTAATTGGGAAAATCATTGAGATCTATCAAGATGACTTAACTGTTTTTTCTAAAGACGGGATTTCTCATGTAAGCCATCTAAGGCAAATTTTTGATAGGTGTACAGAGTATGAAATATCGTTGAATCCTGCAAAATCTATTTTTGGAGTGACTGAAGGGAAGTTGCTTGGTCACATCATTTCCAAGGATGGATCAAGATTGACCCTGAGAGAGTTGAGGCAATTCAAAATATTCCTTTGCCTCACAATGTTAAGTCCCTTCAATCCTTTTTAGGGAAGATCAACTTCCTTAGAAGGTTCATCCCAAATTATGTTGAAATCGCTAAACCCATTCAAACCATTTTAAAGAAAGATGCTAAGTTTGTTTGGGGGGATGAAGGAAGAAAAGGTTTTTAGGAAATTAAGGATTCCATTACTAGAGCACTTGTTCTTGTGAGCCCTGATTATTCAAAGGAATTTTTGATTTTCTCTTTTGCATCCGAAGATACTATTGTTGGAGTGTTGCTTCAAAAGAAAAAGGGTATGAGCATCTTATTGCTTTTATGAGTAGAACCCTTCAAAGATCTGAGCTAAAGTATAGCACCATGGTGAAACAAGCTTATGCCTTAGCCAAGTCCTTAAAGCAATTTAGAGTTTATGTGGGATATTCTAGAATAATTGCATTTGTCCCCCACTCTGTTGTGAAAGATTTTTTAACTCAAATAGATTTCTTGGGAACCACAGCTAGGTGGGTCACAAAGATTCAAGAATATGATTTAGACATTAGACCTACCAAATTGGTAAAGGGCCAAGGGTTGGCCAAAATCTTAACTGAGGGGAATGAGAAGGCGTTAGGAATGATTTGTCAAAATGATTTGGAATCAACTTTATCATAACTTCAAAGGTTAAGCCAACTAGAATGGTATAGAGATATTATTTACTATTTGCAAAGTTTATCATGTCCTAGCCATCTAGTTGGCCATAAAAGAAGAGCATTAAGGCTAAGAGCATGTTAGGGTCCCACCCTAACCCCCTTATCTATGTAATGGGACCACGTCATAGTTAAGAGTCAATAAAGCCCATATTAATAATTGTAAGTGGTTAATCCGTAATTAATAAAGGAACCA